>JACCIC010000030.1:2850000-2867500 GCA_018907035.1 Sycobia sp. Sy_11
TAGTTAAAGTTGCTTTTCGATAAAAACTATATCATGCTCCCGTCTGCGTACGTATCATTCGTAGTTTCTTTCCTTGCTCCTTTAAGATATTCTACATTCATCGGTGGAGAAAATCGTTCTATATATAATTATGCGCACGCTTGTACCTTTGATCTACAGCGAACAAGTCAAAATTCTTGGTTGAAACCTTTATTGTCCTCATTAAGCAAATAGACTCATGCATATATGTATATATATATATATATATATATATATATATATATATATATATATATATATATATATATACTCATGTTCATGAAGCGTAAAAGTCATTCGCATGATGTACGCGCACGCGCAAGCATATTTCTATTCAATATTTTGACTAATACGAAAATTATCGTTCGCACGATTGATCCGAAAAAATATTCAACGTATAAGTTCTTTTAAATGAAGCGTGACGTTGGATTTTTAAAGAAAAAGCGACAATAACCGCACGCATTATATCAAGTATAATAATAATCGTCGATTATTTTTCATTTCCAACCAGGATCCAATTTATTACGAACGGTATAATATATCAAAAACCGAAAAAAAAACGAAGTAAAAAAGCATTGGTTTGCGAATAAAAAAGGCTTGATAAATGTACCAGTGAAAGATTTATGTCGAATGGTCGAATTGTTGCCTCGAATGTAAAAGTCACTTGCGCTATAAAACCAAAATCACGCAAATTTACTCCATTATACACGGGAAGAGTGGGAAAACGACCAAAAAATTAAGAAGCCACATTCATATGTGTATGTGTGTGAGTGTGTGCACGAAAGGGCGCGCGAACACACTCACACGCTGTCCCGCTATAAAACAATTTTAATCGGTTCAGGTCAGCGGGAATAAGGTCACATTTCTTGGACATCGTATAAAAAATGCCTGAAAGAGGAAAGAGAGAGAGAGAGAGAGAGAGAGAGAGAGAGAGAGAGATTCATTCGGAAAAAATCCCATCAGGACCGCACGCACACCGCTCGGCCGCGCACAATATCGCTCGTCATTTGGGACGCACAAAGGCAACGACTACGTCGCCCGGACGATTCGTGCGTTCCTCTCCGCACTGAGAGCCCGTCCGCGAAAGTGGAAAGTCCCGCCCGTCCCGTCCCCCTTACGCGCAACGCGGACGGAGCTTAATAATCGCGCCTCGGAAATCTTTCTCCTCACCCCCTCCCCCAGCTCTCGTTCCTTCTTCAGCGCATATTTTTACAGCGTGAACCAAAAACAAAAAAAAAAGAAGTGGAATTGAAAGGAGCATAAAGCAACGGGTTTCGTCGCCAATTATGTATATATACGTCGCCATAGAGGATGTAGCATAATAATAAAGAGTCTCTTCGTGTATACTCGCTTATACGCAACCCGAGGTAATTTCGCGTTCGTGTCGTTTTTTACACAATTCAATCCGCGGCGACAATGTATGGGGGAGGGGAGGAAGAAGAGCTCCAAATTTTATATAATATACGAAACTTGTCAAAAGTACCCACTTCCGCCATTCTACCCTCATTTTGCGGAATTGACCAATAGCACAATTCTGTCTGTAAGAAAAATAATCGAGTGGGACGAAGCACTAAGGCGAATTTTTGCACGTTATACGTTAGGGCTTATATTTTTCATTTTATTTTCGAACGTACAGAGACCGAAAGAGAGTGGAGAGGAGAGAGGTAAGGGGTTTTCTAAAAGAGCCTCTCTTCTCTCTCACTCTCTCTCTCTCTCTCTCTCTCTCTCTCTCTCTCTCTCTCTCTCTCTCTCTCTCTCTCTCTCTCTCTCTCTCTGTCTCTCTCTCCTTCTCTCTGTATTACGTAAGCCAATAATAATTAAGGTCCCGAGGAGTCGACGCACAAGATACTCGAGTTTGCGTGTGTGTATATATATATATACACGTGATACTGCACAGTCCATTGTGGACGAGGAAAATGAAAGTTTAAGTATAAAGACGAGATTGATAAAAAAGTCTGGTGAACATCAACGACCAACAGCACTAATCGATCCTGCTGCGCCAGATTTTACATGCATTATAAACTCAAGAGTATCCACCAAAAAGTATAAACATACTGATGACCATTAAAAATGTATATATACATATATATATGATTAAGTATGATTAAATATTTTTTTAACTCTATACCTAATTGGCTATATTATTCTTTTATACATAAGTAATAAAAGTAGAAAAGAAATGTATAATTTTTTTTCATTTATACTCATAGCTATATAGAAATAGCAACAAAATTTTTGTAATCTTTTTGACCACCATAGGAATTTCGATCGACCGTCGTCAACACAAAGATATCTGTAACATTCTTATTTCTTCGAAAAAGCATCCGGTACCATGGGAAGTATTTCATAAAATTAAGATTCAGTTATATTTAAAATTATAAAATTATTATTTTAATCCGCGATGGATGGATCATGCTCGATGGCTGAAATTCTCATTGACAAATCATTTTTAAAACGTTCGACATCGCAGCTTGAAATCGCATTGACAAAAAAAAATTTAAAAGAAATAATTGAATTTACTATTATTTATTTATTGCGTATTATAGGGACTAGATGACCTTTTACTCGGATACTTGTATCAGCTTATATATACGTAGACGCGCTTCAATTTTGGCCCCCGAAAAAACAAAATTGTAAAACGCTAAAATTTGGTCGACGAGAATTGAACTCGAATCGTCGAGCGGCCTTGACTGGTCGGCGATTAACTGGTTAAAAAGTCCGATGCGTCGATCACCCGAGCCAACGGCCGATGGTCCACAAAATTTACTGCGTTGCGTGTAATATAAAATTAGAAAAAATTATTTAAATATTTGGACTAAAATTACGTTAAATCATTGCAGTACACATCAGCATCTATAATCTCTAACGAATTTTCCTGACAAACACCAGCATCTCCAGTTTCTAATTATTCATTCGAGGCATTTGAAAATAATTTGAAATTATATATATGAAAATTATATGAAAAAACTTGTGAAAAACATTTTCTCCCTAGCACGCTCCTGGCTTACATAACGACGAAAACCCAATTGAGATTTTTATCTTCGATTTTACACGAGCTCGTGCTATGGCCGGATAACATTAGTTGAAAAACATTCATATCGAGTCCAGCCTAAATGAAGAATTTCGAACGACACGCATTCTAGTTCTTTATCTCGCTCTGTTAGTTCCATGCTAATATAAGTCAAAACCTTTAAATTACGATCCACACGGAATATCTTCGTACTGTTAATCAATAAGTCGATGTAATAAAATTTTTACGAGATCGACGATGAATCATCGTGCACGACTCGATTATCTATGCCCACACACATATATATATATATATATATATATATATATATATATATATATATACGAGCAACAACTTTGACCGAAGCCCTATTACGCGTTGGAGGGGGCATTTTCCAAAATTTCCCTTTTAGAAATCAAAACATCTCAAAAATGCGCCCCGTTTATTATGACTCAAACCGATCCAGGAGCGAAGCCCACGAGAGAGCGAAAAGGGACAAAGAGCCTGTATACACGATGATTCACGTCTCGCGCGGGTTCTTTACGAGGTCTCCCCGTATCAACGATACACACACACACGCACACACACACAAACACGAACGGCGAGGAAAGCACGGAATGAGAGGGGGGAGGGGAATGTCACACAAGCAGGTGCATACATTGAAACTAGGGATGTATGGGATTTTCGTTGGAATTTTCAAGGGCCAAAATATGTGTACGTAAGGCTGTTCGAACCGTATACGAGCTATATACAAATACATAAACTTATGCATCACATTCGAAGACACTTCCAACCGGTTTTATAACCATTATCCCATACGGCAATTCAACCATTTCAGCCGTTCGTCGAGTAGTCGCTCAAATATAGTCCCGGTCGTTCGTACATATTGCAGCAGTCGTTCGAGCCCACGCTCTTCGGTCGTTTCACCTGAACAAACATAATTCGAGCGCGACGGCCTCTCGAACCCCGAACGAGTTTCCCGGGAGATTCGGTTTTCCAATCTGCCGACATTACAGGGAAATCCACGCGTACTGTTCGCACGCGCGTCACCGGAGCGCGTAAAGATCGCTACGTCGATTGATAAATCGCCCAAGTGCGCGAGATGCGATTCGATCGATTCCAACGCCCGAGTGAAACGCTCCGAAGCGGCCAGCCTGCCTGCCCCCAGTCCCGGTTTCTCGCGAGGTGCGAGCGGCTGGAACCTCCCCGTTCGCTCGAAACGGTCGGAGAGCAGGCGCGAAACGATGAACGGGGCTGCGGTCGCCCTCCCGTGCACACGTATACCGGCAACGCGTGCGCTGCGATGATGTGTTATTATTATTATTATTATTATATATATATGTATGTATGTATATGCTAAAGAGAGGGAACGAGGGAGGCGGAACGTATATAACCAGCCGTGGCTCGGACCGTGGGGAGTTAACGAACTTGCGCGCTGCGCGGAGCGGCGCATCGCGGCAAATAAGAATGCACGGAGGAGACGACGACGCGACGGCGATGACGGTAGGGATGAGGAGGAGGAAGAAGAAGAAGAAGAAGAAGAAGAAGAATAAAGTCTGCGAAGTATATAAACCGAGCGGACCAGAGACTCGAGCCGTGAGCTCGGCGCGCCGGTGCACGTGTATGTATATATGAAAGAGCGGGCAGAGAGAAAAGAAGAATGAGAGAGAGAGAGAGAGGGGGGGGGAGGAAGAGAGCGCGAAAGGCGAGTCCCGCGAATCAAGAAGCATACTCATACATATGGACGTAGACAGGAAGGGAAAGAGGAGAAGGACTCGAGAAGCGAGGTCTTCCCTCTTTTGGGGCCCGATGGCCGCTTGAGGATCCGCTCGGAGGCCGGTTTCTCGGAGCTCCGGCGCGAATCGCGCGCGGCGCTACAGAGCCGCGACGCGCACGCTCGCGCGCTCGTACATGTGCTCCGTGGCTTTGCGTTCGTGTTCTCCGTACGTATGTGTATACAGTGTGTGTGCGCGTGCGCCGGTGCGAGGGCGACGGAGCGGGGGGAAGGAGAGACCGGTATAACGACCGGGTGCGCGCGAACCGGGCCCGACGTCCCGCCCGCGATGTTTCCTCCTCGCGCGTCGCCGCCGCGCGCCGTCTCGCGTTCGTATTATATCGATGCGCGCCGGCACCCGAGCTCTCAGACGGACGAACGGTGGGCAAGTCGGCTTCGCCGTATGCGCGCACGTACGTACGTAGACCGTACACACACGTGGAAAATTGGCGCGCGACCGTGCTCCTGCTCCGATTCTACATCGCAAAGTACACGTTGTATTTTTAATGCACTCGATCGCCCCGAGTACTGCCCCCAAACGCGCCGCGTATTATAATAAAGTAATATGGCGCGTGTACGCGCGTAACGTAAGGCGCATCGGGACTGTGGGAAGAGCGCGGGAGTACCGCGCGCACGTGGGACCGCTCGCGGGGCGGAGGGCGAGGGGGGGAGTTCCTATGCACGCGCATATATACGCGCGAGGGTAGACCTCCTACTTATACGCGCGCTCTGACGCACACGCATGCGGGTGAGATATTCGGACCTACGAGGGACGGTCGGAATTTTTCGTCGGCGCGTGCGGTCAGGCCGGACGAGGGAGTGAGCGAGGGAATGAATGAGGGAGGGAGAGAGAGGGAAGGAATGAAAGGGAGAGACGGAGGGAAAAGAGGAAGCCGCAAGGGCCTGGGAAGAATGAGAGCCGCGCGCGGCGTGCGGGAAGATGATCGGGGATTCTCGGAAGAGGTGGTTTTTTTTTTTTTGGTGTGCGCCAGTGCGCGCCGTGGGGGCCGCGGATCGCGGGACTTCCCGGACAATGGGTATATCTGCTTTATATATATATATATGCTTTACTAATGTCGCGCATTGTCAGATGTGTCCGCAGCCCGTGCGGTGCGCTTTTGTATTATTTGTGCATGTAAAGTATTTTGAAGAAAAGTCGGCACAAGTGCCGACGGGGAAATTGAGTGCCGTATAGGCGAGGGTGGGCGCACGCGACACGCCCGAGACACTCGGAATGAAAGCATTTCTTATAAAATAGATGCCAACATGAGCACCTACACGCGCGCGCACGCACACACACGCACATGTATGCACGTCGAACCGAAGCTAAACTTGACCTAGTTAAAAAAAATACATATTCATTATTGCATTACTCACTGACCAGTAGCGTCTGTATAGTATATGTGTATTGTATATATATACTTCCTCTTTCAATCGAACGATGAGGTCATGTTTATTTAACTCCTTTACGTATACTATGTATATGAAGAAAAAGGTAAGACTATTGAGCAAACCTAGCTATATATTATATGACAACACTGCTCGATTAAGCGTCGCCACGTAAAAACTGCACTGACATATATATTACGTATAAAAGGACTAATAATGCACTTCGGCCATTTGTTACAATATCCATAAATATCCTCTGTGACCGCGGAAACATTACACTCGCATACGCGCGCGCGCGCGGGAAATACGCCCCGCTCTTTTCGTTTTGCGCAAAATGCCCGTGACGTCCTTAAAGCTTCGTTGCCCAACGCGCCACGTCAAATTCGCGATTGCTTTTACGTAAGAGAGTATAAGAGAGCGATGACTCGCGCGCGCTGAGAAAGAACATTCGGTAGAATAATCGTATACTTTTACGTCGGCGAAGAAAAACTGCGGAGAGCATATAAGAATGTAAAAACGGGAGTGTATATATATATATATATATATATTATATATGAAAAATTCGCACTCGCTACGTAATTAAGGTACTTATAGGGCTTTAAATTCGTCATTTGTGTAACATTGCGAGAAGGAATAGTCGCACGTTTTTGTGCCTCTAGATTTTATACTGCAGTGTTTTGTTTCGTGATATCGGGATAATGTAAAGAACGCTTTGACCAAGAACTACGAATGAGGGTAAAAGATAGAATTGCGAAATCTCTCGACGAGAGCCATCGGTATAATTATCAAATTTTTATATTCGCGTAACTTTAATTCCCATCGACGTATGGGAATTGGGCGATTCTTTTTTGTTCAGCTTATTGTATAAAAATTCCAGTGTCGAGTGCTCTTGTACCCAGTTTCGAACAATGTGTCAATATAAGTACGTTCCTGCGTGTCTGATTTATCTAAGCTTTCGTTTACGAAATTTGTAAAACGCCCCCGCGTCCCAGCGCCGTGTGACGAATTTACTCGGGGTTCGAACCGCGGTGTTGCACGGAGCACGTAAATAATGGGGTCGACCGGCCGAGATTTTCAATGATTCACTGCTTAAGTAGATTGGGCAATTTTACGCTTGAGGCCCAGTAGCTCGTGCCCGATTGCTTCGAGTTCGACGTGTATACAGTTCACAATAGTGACGAAAGCCAAATTTCCGCACGTTATACTTATAATTTGTCGCGGTTCCCTATAATTAAGATAATTAATTGACATATAGGCGATATGAGTATTGATAGTTTTCTTAATTGTTAGGAGAAGTTTTTGACGACATTCGGTATATCTTAATATGAAATTTGTCTCGATTTGTTCGCAGGAGTGTGCCAACAGCAACGTGTGTGAGTGTAAATACTCAGACCGAACGAGCAAACGAACGAAAAGCAGTGAAGGAAGAAGACTCTCAGAAACAGATTCTGAAAGTCTCAGAAGACGTATTATACGAAAAAAAAATTATATATATATACATTTACATATATACATTTTTTCCTGTTGACAGTGACACTTCCTTATTGATTATATACGGTGAAACTTAAATCTCGATGACGCAAGATAGCAGAATTGCGGTAAACACGATAACAGAACACTATTATTTAAATAAATAAATTCAATTTTATGTCACATTAATCGTAAAACTTATTGCATTCTATCTATTACACTGTAGTTCAGTCAACTCCATACATTTACGTATGCTCACATATACACACATTCATACCCATATAGTCGTTTGCATATAGTCGCGGATATATAGCACTGCCTAACACAGCTCCGGGGCGTCGAGAGCGATATTTTTCAAAAATTGTAACGAGAATGGAACGCTTTACATTCACTCTGGTATACCTATATATATATGTATATCTACACGATTTGGCGCAAACCATAAGCTGTTAAATGGCTATGCGCAGCGCCGTTTTCTCCCCCACATCCTCGCGGTCGTTCTAATCTGCATCGATGAAGGACAGGCCGGGTTATTAACGTCAGTGCGCCCAACGGGACGAAGTCCGCCCGTCTATATAGAAAACGAAGAGGGTATAAATATATGGGCATCGCCGAGCGCCACGCCAGGGCATTTTTAATATACCCGGTGCGATGGCGATGGGGCCGCGCGCGCGCGCGCGCACTTAAACTGCCCGGGGAGTATGTATCTATATATATATATATAATAACCCTGTATGAGCGAGCAACTCCGACAATATAATTTATTCGCGCGTGCAGTACACGTGATTAATAAATATATACACTCTCCCATCCCGCCTGGTGTATATAGACTTTGAGGTATATAGATGGCCACGTCATTTTTATGCCTCCTATATACCCTATACCTCCTGGCTATATACATATTGGATAGCTCTCTCTCTCTCTCTCTCTCTCTCTCTCTCTCCCCCTCTCTCTCTCCCTCGACCCGCCAACAGGTCCATCTCCGCGCAGCCTACGCGCGCGCTTCTCAAAGAAAATGGAGCGGAGCGAAGGAGAAGAGGAGAGAAGAGCCACCACCGACACTTTCAACGACTTCGGGACGACGGCGAGCCGGGCGGGAGAGAGAGGGGGGGGTCAGTTTTACGATCGAGGGGGCCACGGCGTCGATACTTTATTGCGAGCCGAACCGGAGGTGACGGCGAACGCGGAAGGGGCGGGGGGGGGCGGCGTTGGCAGAAGAAGGAATTCGACGCGGACTCCTGGACTCGGCGGGCTTTGTGAGGACGGGCCTTCCGGGGCCTCGAAGGAGTGACGGGACGGCGGGAGGGGGAGGGGGCGACGCACAATAGCAGCCCGGCGCTTACTGGGGCCGCGCGCGCCGCCCTCGACGCACCTGCGAGTCTGATTCGGTCCGACGATGCGCCGCGCCGAAAATCACCGCACAGCGGGAGCTCGCCCGATTAGCGCTGCTAGCGTCTTATTGCCCTTCCTGCATAATAAAAATAAATAAAAATAAAAAAAAGTGTATATATATATATATATATATATATATATATATATATACACGTAGAAAGTTAGGCTGTTGTCCGCCGCGCAGCGTGTGAATCGCCCCCCCCCCCTTTACACCGCGGCACTTGTCTATGTTTTTACGACTCCTCTTTTATCTTGCGACTCTCTCTCTCTCTCTCTCTCTCTCTCTTTCTTCATCTACCCCCCTTGTGCGGAATTAGTTGGAAATACCTTTTTGTCTCTTTACCTTTTCGCTCTTTCTATCTCTCTTCGCTCGCTTCAGGTTATATATATATATATATATATATATATATATATATATATATATATATATATATATATATGATTTATAAGGCGCCTACCATTTTCACTTTTCTCGAGTATATGCCCGAGTAGCGCGTTTGTTTTCGAAAGTGCGGAAAGTACCCCCGCTCCCCAGTATGCATCTCGCACAATTTGTCTGAAAGAATGTGTCGCTATTTTTATAGTTACCCGCGGCTCTTAGCGCTATTAATTATAGTGTCTTTAAAAATCGCGCGCAATTTTCAGTAATATAAATAGTGTAAATCTATAAGCATTAAAAAGAAAAGATAACCGTTGATAGATAAAAAGCTACATTTGTTTCAAATCTCGAGGATTACATATAGAGATTCATATACAAATACATACATATAATTATCTTTTTTCTTCTACGCGCACGAGGGCAGCGATAGCGCGGGCAATCGACGCGTATAGCATTCGCAATAAAAATCTATCAAACTAATATATATGGAAAGTTATTTTTATTTGTCCTTTTTTTTTTTTTTTTTTAATTATTAGCCTGAGTACGACGAGTTTTTCCCCATTCCTTTGACCTTATTTATCGCGCGGCCGAATCGAACAAACACAGAGCCCGAATGCACGCGCGCACCTTGATGAACCGTAATGATAAAAGTATAAAGGCGCAAAATCTTCCGCGGGCCTTACGATTGTTCCCACGGACAAGGGTACGGCGCTGCCCTCCAGTTTCCAGTTCCGCGGCGCTACTTATGTATTTTATACACGCGTAATATACCCGTTTACGCGGCGGCGGCGAGTATCGCGTTACACAAGCTTAGACCGAAGCATTGACGATTAGTTATAGAAAATTGGACAACTATTGCGCGGGCAAGAAAATTTATCGTCGGGGGCTTCGTAAATCAGGTGCGCCTCCCATCTTATAGGTGTAGGTATGGGGGCTCGGCTAATGGTGCTTCTCTCTTCCTGCTTACTCTTCTCTCTCTCTCTCTCTCTCTCTCTCTCTCTCTCTTTCTCTCTCGACGAAAAATCAGTATTTTTATTTCTAATGCTGTACATAAGATATGTTCTCTATATAATAAAAATACATTGAACGCTATTTTGATTTTGTTCCTTTTTTGTTTTTAAATAAATTAACAGAATAAACATCCGTACAAAGAAGGGTAAAGTATATGTTTTACTGATTTTAAAATATTTACGTCTGAAATATACTTAATATCATATGCAATAATTATGAATCTTTAAATTCTCTACAATTCAAAACTTCTTACCGATAGATAAGAAAAAGAATTCACATTATAAAATTTTATTACTCCAATTATATGAATGAAATTCTTTATGTGCTTATAATGTTTCTCGATATAATCGTATACCGATTACTTTTTTTCTTCTCGTTTTACACTGTTCTTTCTTATTCTATTTTTTCCACGTAAGAGGCTAAAACGCAGATTGCGATAAGGCATATCTATTCGATTCTAGAACGGAAGAGCTAGTGTAAGCGATATGGAATTAATCTGCTGAATTGGAGCTCTCGGTTAATTCGAAACTGCATCTATATTTAGAATTTTTCATCGAGCCATGCAAACTGTGTTTATCCCATACGCGCATCATATACGCTACTTTATTCGAGACCAAGCGAGAAAGCGTAAAAAATTGAATTAGCGAAATTCTTATTACAGATATAGGTGCGACGAACTAATCCCAATCATATTCTTTGTCCTATCGATTAAAGTGAGAATAATCACGCGCGTCGTTTGCGCAAATGTCAATTGGATCGAAAAGCCGGCCAGCTCTCTCGGCGTCGACGAAGAGAAAAATAAAAAGGAAAAAAGAAAACAACAGCAGCGGCGGAGGGGGCGGGGGCACGCGCGAGCCGGCCTCCTTCCGCGCCGCGGACTCCACTATTAGGCCATGGCGATCGAAGTGTATAGAAAACCCAACGAATCGCGGAGCCAACGATCCCATTCCTCGGCCGCGGCGAAAATCGATCGCTCTCGCGCACGGATTTAAATCGCTTTATAAATGGTACTGCGCGCGCCTGCGAGTCGGGTGTCGTTATATACATGTAAACGACATATATGTATATATATATATATATATATATATATATATATATATATATACATACATATATAGATGTGTATAAAATAATCCGCGTGAGTATATATGAGTATATATAGCTTGTCATAGGATCATTGGTATATTGTATCCGATAATCTATTTTTGACATGATAAAAGTTGGATAGTACGTGGATATTAATAATTATAGATATGTATAATAAATAATACAATTCATACACAGACTCCCACACATAGATGTACGATAATAAAAAATAAAGACACATAGTAAAGTTTTCATTTTTAAATATCCAGATGTTGTATCCATATTAGTTATTTGCAAATTTTGACTATCCGTGTAGTTCAATTTTTCGGTTTGGTAAATCCATACGAATATTTAAATATCCACGTAGTAAAAAGGAAATCAAAATCAGATCGTTCGTTTTCTCCCCTCCTACCTTCGAGTATCTCTATTATATGCTCTAATATATGCATATGCATATAATCGGTAAACCGTGCATATATGGAGCGAGCGCGACGACACGGCATCGCGCGCCCGTTACAAAAACCACACGCACGACGACGGCGGTCCGAAGGGTTTTTTGCGAAAGTATTTATAAGGTGCGCGAGTCCGACCGCGAGAGGGGCTGGGAGGGAAGGGGCGCGGACGGAGGAGAGGAAGGAGTTAATTTAAGGCACGACGGAACGAGCGGCGGTGCCACATCAGGGCCAACTCTTTCTTTGCGATTTCCCGTATATACATACACACACACACACACACACACACACACACACACACACACACACACACACACACACACATAACACCGCGATTGCCAGCGCTTGCGCCTCGCGCGCGCGCGCACGCGGGCACACGTATACGTATTAGCAGGAGACAATTCTCAAGCCGAAGCTTTATTTTTATCCCCCCGATCCCGCGCTCAGTGGCAGCGTGAAACCGCCGCGGGAAAAAGTCCGACGCTCGGGGATTCGGCGCGGAATGGCACGGGCGGCGTGGCGCGGCGCGTCTGGGGGCCCCGATAGGTGGGTATATATATATATATATATATATATATATATATATATATATATATATACATACATACATACGAGGCAAAAGGCACGAGAGAGGCTCGCGCGCCGAGCAAGAGAACACGATCGATGTATTTAATTATAAAGTGTCGATCCGCTGCACGGTGTGCATACGTCTCGTGTTTAGGAAAAGGGTGAACGGGGGGGGGGGGTTGTAGACACGAGGCCAGTCGCAATTCGGGACTGCGCGCGCAATTCGCTCTGCGATTTTCACGCGCGATTATTGTCTTTACCCTTGGTAATTGGGAGATATGGGACCAATATGGGTTTCACATGTACTATCAAATTTTATTTGAAATTATATAAGACATAATTGAACTGAAGTGAACAGTTTTCGTTGCCTATCAAATACGAATTATGAAGGTGGAGTGTAAAAAAAATAATAATAAAAAATTAAATGATTAAGTTATTAATCAATAGTTTAGACGTATTTTCTTAAGTTATTTACCCTTAAAAAAGATCGTGGATTGAATATCGATAAAAAGACAACCAACATCCACCGAACCTATACACATAGATAAAATACACTATTGGATTCTGTAAAAACAAAAATTTTTTATCTAATTTCACATAATTAAGTAAATATTCCGTAATAATTTCATCTTTGCGTGTAATATCATTTCAAACGGATGTGCTTTCTGTTCGATCGGCAAGAATCGAAATTCTACAACCTCTTAAAACTCGTAGAAAGACCGGGATTTCCCACCACTAATTAGCACGTCGATATAAAGCTTCGAATATAGATTATGTACTATATTTGAACTTATACATTCTTAATGTTTTGCATCATTAAAACTGTTCTTATTTTTCTTCTTTTTTTTTACAAAACACTGTGAAATGTCGGCTTTTAAAGAGTGTAGGGAATAATTTAAAGCAACTTGAAAATTCTATATCCTTATTGTACCGCGGAATTATAATTATTGACAAAATCTCACGGTACCTGGCGTGAAAACGCTAATTCGTTATATATATATATATATATATATATATATATATATATATAAATATATAAAGAGAAGAGAGAGAGAGAGAGAGAGAGAGAGAGAGAGTCTGGGATATATAAAATTCTCATATTGATGTTATCACCACATAGATCGCCGTAATTAAATTTAAAAAAGGTTCGCCACAAGCAACCTCGAACAATATCTTATTAACTATAATACGCATTGAATAGAAAAAAGAAAAGAAAAGAATCAGCCGATGTGGGCCCAATGTATATGTATATAGCAAGCGTGAATTAAGCTAATCTGACCCGGCATCATCCGCTCTTATGATACACCCAGCGTCTAATAAAATGGGAAAAAAAATTCTTTCCCCCCGTCTTTCGTACATACACCCCCCAGCACACACCTAGCATATACATATATGTGTGTGCGCGCGCGCGCGTGTGTGTGTGTGTGTGTGTATTAGAATGTAGAACGTTTCGGAGCTGAAAATCTAAACAAATGGAGTATTTCAATTAGCAGGGCACTGTTAAGAGCTATGTATACGTTCCTGACTTCCATAAATCGCTATGGGTGTTCTTTCAACGGTCACCGATTATTATTATTATTATTATTATTATTATTATTATTATTATTGTTGTTGTTGTTGTTGTTGTTGTTGTTGTTGTTGTTGTTGTTGTTGTTGTTGTTGTTGTTGTTGTTGTTGTTGTTGTTGTTGTTGTTGTTTTTGATATTCTTATTATTCGTGAATAGCAAAATGTACGAATTTGTATTTCTGAGGCCTACGATGGATCGATCGCTAGAGCGAAGGACTAGTAACTTGGTGATCCGAGTTCAAATCCCGGTCTCGGCCGATTGACACAAGCACCGCTGTAATAATGTATATGTGCTTTGTTTACAAACACATCGTAGACCTCCGTCGCTGATTAGCACCAATATTTGGAAGCATAAATAGAGCGACGTTAAATAACATAAAAAAAAAAAAAAAATTTGTATTTCTATATGTATAAAATACGTTCTCGAGATAATCAGCGCCACTTGTGTACTAGCGCCAATGTGTGTGTGTGTGTGTGTGTGTGTGTGTGTGTGTGTGTGTGCGTGCGTGCGTGCGTGCGTGTATGTACGCGGTTTCGCATATAGAAAGTCTTATGATGGCTTCTAAGTGAAAAAACCAAACATAATTCTCGGATATAACAATAGCATCTTTATTAAAAGATACCCACAAGGATTTGACAGATCGAGGACATCAGAGCATACAGATATATAATAATAAAGTTTCCATCCACAAGTTGTGGTGTATATATATATATATATATATATATATATATATATATATATATATCCACGATCGCCGGAAGCTGTCGAATAACCGAATGGCACGCGTGACACGCAATAGTACATATATGACAAAATGAATCACGGCGCGTTACAGTCATTCGTATAATCTGTATCTGAAAAAATCTGTATTTCTTTCCTTAATCAGAACCTTACCGGAATCCCTGGTGATGGTGGTTAGTGATCATCAAAGATACATACATATATATATATATATATATATATATATATTCTTTGAATATATATATATATATATATATATATATATATATATTCTTTTGAATCTTATATGCTTATATATAGATATGCATATGTACATATATTTAATGAATCTCTTTCAATCGCCTCGCCCCTCGCGCGTCCATCGGCGCGCGCGCGCGGTTGCACTCGGGAGTTAACGATCGTATTCCGATCTAAGTACTGTCATTGCACAAGAGCTCGCGGGTTTCAATTGAAATATCTACCGACAGTGCACGTTCAATAAAAGAGCATTATTATAATATACATACATATAATGACGACGTAGCTGCTTCGAAAAAAAGTCGATCGTTCGAGTACAATATTATATGGCTCTCGCGTTACCGTTTTCGGTCGATAGCGTATATCGTTCATGTATTTAGTTTCGATGTTGTTCGTCTATTAATTACCTTTTTTTCGTTCAATTTATAAAATTATCTTTGCGATAATGTCTCTCGTATAATAATTTTATAGCTTGATTTGTAGTTATTGGCGATTTTGTGGATAATAGAATTTTCTTTTCACAATCATTACGCCGAAAAAAATTTTTTTTGTAATTTAAAATAGAAAAACGAAACTGCTACCGTTGTAGTAAACACTGCCATAAAGCGTCTATTTTAACAGAGCTCGAAAAGAATTTTGTAGAAAAATTTTAGAGAACATAGCAAATGTGAGTTTCTCTGATGTATATTAATGATTGAATACAAAAAAAGAACATGAAAAATACCATAAAAGTCTAAAGAAATTTATCGTAGTATCTAACGACTACACACACACACACACACACACACACACACACACACACACACACACACACACACACACACAGAGAGTATACTTTGAGTACGAACTACTTAATTTACAACGTAAATTCACAATAAATTTACTAGCCTGGTTTAACGAGCTTTTGGTAGTTCCACCAACGCATTGCCACACCATCCTTATACGATATACAAGCTTCTGCTTTCGGCTACATACACAGTGCAGTTTATTACTGCCACAATTACACGCTCTACTTATTTCTAACTTCGTTATATTTTATATGATTTATGTATTGACTTAATATTATATCAATTAATAATACATAAATTAAATAGTGTAAAAATTTCTTTTACATTATATAATTAATATATGTTATCTCTACACACACACGCACACGCGCGCACACGCACACGCAATATATATTTATGGATGCTTTTAGTGCTCAATGAGCTACCTTTCTTATAACTAAAAAAAACCAACGGTATAAGTCCCCCCAATATTAGAAGGGACAATTTCCATGCTCTTATACTACTCGATTATATGGTTTAACGATGCGTAGAAAATTGATAGACACACACACAAACGCACGCAACGCGCGCGCGCGCGCACGCATGCGGATACGTAAATGAGCACAGGTACTTATCTCATTCGAGTTACCCCGGAATATGCGCTCTCTCGCTATTATATTAACACTTTCAGAACTTTCATTTATTATTACCACTTCCCCTCCCTCTCTCTCTGTCTCTCCCACACCCCTCTCTCGCTATTTATTTTTTACGTTTAAATCGTTCCAAGATAGTATTACAAATTGGTCATACCACATGGACGATTGGATTTTGAAAGTTACCTTTTTTCCCCCAATTCCGATAATCAGATACTCGTTATTGGGTTATATATTAAGGTTCGCGTATATTAGAAAGTAAATATGGTATATCCTATTATCCTTTTTGCGTATAAGTAATCAATATATAATATTTTGATAAGAAAGAAAACGTGGAATTTTTCGCGATACCTCGTACCGTTCGAAAGTTTCAGAAATTAATTCTTTGGGACTCCTATCACTTGCTGTATTAAAAAATATGTAAGAGGGTCCATGTTTCAAAAAAAATTCGAAATTCCTTCAAAATGTTTCGTCATTTATTTCCAGCCAAGCTCAACCAATGCAGAGTAGATTCACCACAATAAAGCTAGCGCAATGAATTCGCTACATTTACTAAGCATGACTCAGAATTACTGAAAAATATTTGTTATAGGCTCCAAATAGTTATATATTATTGAGTTATAAGGGAAGAGAAATGAAAATTATATACATATATATATATATATATATATATATATATATATATATATATATATATATATATATTGTATTTATAAGTATATTACACCATAAAATACCCGCTTTAGAAACTAAAAACTTGACAATGTATGTATATTTTATTGCTACAATTTGTTACGTAAGAATTCCCAGGAAATGATGTATACGCTATATATATATATATATATATATATATATATATATATATATATAAATATATAAACTTAGATAATAAAATTGATAGTAACATAATTTATTTGTTGCATA
Organism: Sycobia sp. Sy_11; assembly: GCA_018907035.1. Classification (NCBI taxonomy): domain Eukaryota; kingdom Metazoa; phylum Arthropoda; class Insecta; order Hymenoptera; family Epichrysomallidae; genus Sycobia; species Sycobia sp. Sy_11. Next base: position 2,867,439 of record JACCIC010000030.1, read on the forward strand.
ATTATTGATAAAAATGTACTTTTGATATAATCTTGTTTACTTGTATATTTTAATGATTGATA
>JACCIC010000030.1:2872500-2912500 GCA_018907035.1 Sycobia sp. Sy_11
AGGACATTTCGTCGCGGATTTAGCTAAAATCACAGTTTTAGATATATATATATACATAAGGATCTACTTTTTTTCGGTATCGAGGCTTTGCGTTTTCAAAGGCACACAAAAGAGTATTATAAATCCGCGATTAAAACGCGACTCTTTCATATATACATATACCGTTATAATAACGAAATACCGTTTGTGTATTTTTTTTACGCTTTTGTATTCTGTACGGGTACGACGACGTTCTCATTTTCTTCCGTTTTCTTTTTTTTTTCCTTAATAAAAGTCACTCTATATCAGTGCGCGCGGATCACATTAAGTGCGCGTTAACGAGAGAGATCGAGAGAGAGAGAGAGAGAGAGAGAGAGGGAGGGAGAGAGTTAATGATTATTGTTGTTATTATTATTATTATTGTACTTTAACAGTCACCGGCAGGCACGATAATCCTTTATCTCTACCTGCGATCTTAGCAGATTCTGTCTAAAATTAATTTTTTAACGCGGGTTCCGCACGCGCGAGCCCTGCCCGTCGATTAATTAGCTCGGCAGCTTTATATGTTAAATAAATCTCGGACGAGAACGATTTGTTGTAATAACATACGCCCGGCTTAACGGCGCGTAAAGTATGCCCGAATTGCCGTGCTCGCGCGCATGGGGGATCGTTAAAGCCTCGTAAAATAAAAAATTAAGAGAAAATACGGGCGAAAAGGTGGGCGAGGGGTCGAAAACGATGCGGTTCGAGTATGAAGAGAGAGTGTACCAATATAAAAATCAATTCATATTTTATATATATATATATATATATATATATATATATATATATATATATATATATATGGAGACTAGATTCAAGTATAATGCATATTATGTGTACACGCAGAAATCTCAGCATAGGTGTGTCGAAGTAAAGCGAGATGCTTGTCCGAGGGGCGGGGGGCGGGGGGCGTTACAGGGCAGATAGCGGAAAATGCACCGCGCGCAAGTTGGATGACTCGTAAGTCCACGGGCGCGGATGTGCATCGTGACGTCGACAAATTTAATCCACGCCAAATAATATACGTATATATATATATATATATATATCTATATATACATATATATATACATGCAGCACACGGGCATATAACTCTTTCACCCGTCGCACATACGTGATATTATGCGCGCGCTCGTGCATTGTGTAATATCGCGAGAAAGGCGCACCGTTTGTAGACCGCGCGCGCGCCCGCGTGAGATAACGTCAATTAAAAAGATACCACCCACACGTCGAACGTCGCGATATATATATATATATATGGACAACTTTGCCGATGTAAGGTGTTCTCTCTTCTGCCTCGACCTACGGATCTGCAAGCGCCGATCAATTTTTGTACACTTTTTTTTTATTCCAAGGAACGACGAATGATATTGGATTATCTACCGATTCGGTACATTAATCTTGAATGTCTATTGTACTCGCGTAGTTATTGTAACAAGAAAAACGCCATAAAATGACAACGGAATGCCGTGGAACGACGACTGGTTTGTCTTGATATATATATTTCGAAGGGCATAGCAGATTTTTGGTCTTTACGAGTGAATCGAGAAACCGTACTGTACCGATTGTGAAATTGAATGTTGTTTTTCTCTCTTAAACAATATTATACAGATGTGAAAGATATAACGTAATCCTTATATGGGATAAGCTTTTAAATTTTGGACGCTCAAACAAGTTGAAAAATGTATTCCTATTAGTTATAGCAGATTGAACGAGTCTACTGTTTAATAGTTTCGAGCTCTAGGGATGGCGAACATTAATACTTCTGAATCCATGCCAGACAGTAAAAAATTTCTTGTTTTTTAATTTAATTCATTCGTTGCACGTATAGTCCAATTAGTGACAATGCTATTATACATATGTTTCTCTCTCCAAAGGTTGTATATGCATATCAATTTCTGGATCTTTCCCCAAATTACCGAGAGTAAATGAAAGGGAAAAAAATAAAAATGAAAAAATTCGAATGTTCACCAAAATGTCGATATATATGCCAATGAATTAACTAGTATATTTTCAGTCGTAGAACTGTATAGCGCGATTTTTATCTCATATTAAGATATTGTAAAGAACAAAAATAACAGTATAAATTGTGACCTGTTTTTTTTTTGCTTGACACTATTATTTAATAGTTTCAAAAAATCATCGTGAGTCGCTGTTGGAATTGGTTCAAACCGTTTAAAACTTGCGTAACATGACTATACGTTAATATTTCACGTATATATATATATATATGTACACATTTATCGAATGATACATTTACTTTAGATCTGTGTATATTCGCATTAGCTAAAGTTTATAAATTTGTATTTTCCCTTCCAATCGTTCACCTATTATGAAAATTCTTAAGTAAGTATTTTCGAATCTTCCTCAAGTCTGGATACTATTAGGTATAATGGATGAATAAAGTGTTATATCAAGCGACACTAAGAATTTCTAGTTATTATTGCCACATATGAATATAATATATATTATACTTCTAATTAATCAGGTTTGCATGTATAATTGAAAAGAAAAACATTCGTGCGTATTTTATCATTGTAATATATATATATATATATATATATATATATATATATATATATATATATATATATACGGAATAAAAGTTTATAAAATATAAAGATGCTCAAAAAATGGGATAGATTCATTGCATTGACAAAAGTGTATCTTGCAGCTCTCACACTTTTCATATACAAATGCGTATATATTGAGTGTATATATATATATATATATATATATATACACGAGTAATTCTCTATTCATAGAAGTTATCGGCTCGAAAGAGTTAGCGGCTCGATAATTATCTCGGGCGATGCCGGGACCGGGGACACTAATATGGTATACGCACTCGCTGTGTATACGTAATTTGTATTAACGCTCGCGATATTATATTGAATTCCCCCCGTCGCGTCGCGTCGTCGCGCTCCGAAAAACATCGGCAGAGCTTTTATCTCTGGGTTATAAGCGCGGCCGGGCTCGTAACAGGTGTTTCCCCGTATCGATAGAGAGAGAGAGAGAGAGAGAGAGGGGGGGCGGAGAGAGAGAGGGACGTCGCGTCGCCGACCTGTCTGGCGCGCGGTTATCCGTCGACGACATGCAATATGGGAGCGCTGCTGGCACGGCCAAGCGCGCAATACACGTATATACGTATACGCGTGTAACATTAACGGGGAGAGATCGGCGAGATATTGTGGAGCGGCCCTGTTGCGCGCGCTCGCCCGATACGGGCTGCGTAGGTTTTTATGCCGATCGAACAGTGGGTTTTACGTATATATTATATATACACGCGCGCGCGCCTTTATGATGCCGAGCATATGTTTATATTATAATGCGAAAAGTCCAGACTGTATGTCGCCATGCGCGCGAGCACGCGCCTGAGCACGCGTCTGAGCTAGTCGCTCGAGTCAGCTGATGCACGTACGAGAAGGTGTTTATATATGTATATATACACAATACACATATAGTCCAGATAAGAGTAAAAATTACCCTTAAAATCAGTTTTTAAATTTCCAATTTTCTTCGGAAATTAGTTAATTAAACGGAAAGGAAATTGTTAAACCGGGAATTTATGGTTCGATGCTCTGTAATAAAACTTTTTGAGTTCTTTTTTTTTCAATATATTATGTCCATTAAATCAGAAATAAAGCCTCGAACGAGAAAACAAGAAGAAAAATATTTTTGTCTGCAATCAAATTATACACGAAACTTAAAAGTTTATATATTAACCGTGTGTTAAGATCTTATATTTGCAATGCAAATTAGATAAGAATGTTGAAATGTGTTTTTTTCCTCTTAACGCGCTCAAAAAATAAAGTAAACATAATTATATTTTGTTGCAAAAGCTATGAATCTGCAGTCTTCGAATTGAACCTCGTCGTTTTCCTACAAAAAGAGCTAAAACTTAACACTTTCAAAATTTTCATTTAATACAATTTCCGTAAAAAGCCTCAGACTTCTTTTTCGCTTAACAATGAAGCGTACTGTTTAATCTACTCCTTCTTCCAAATCGCTGTCGGAACGAGAAATTGGTCATTTACAAAGATGTGATTTTTAAAGATAGTTGGAATATAGGTTGTACTTTTATAATACCTCATCATTCTTCTATTATTTTATTACACTATACTAATTTGTATCCATAGCAGTAAACTGATGAATAAAATACAACTCTGGAGAATGGGGTGTTCGATGCAGACCGGCATCAATGATTTAATATGTGCGTGTGTGCGCGCGCGCGCGCGCGCCTGTGTATAGTTAGAACCCTCTATCACGCAGGGATGATCTGGCGATGCAACGCGCACCGGGTCTATGCAGGAGGCATATAATCGGCGTGCACTTAACACGCGATTCGAGCGTTCAGGTATATCAGCTTTCTCTCTCTCTTTTACTCGCCGATCGCAGCACGCGCGCGCGCGCAGGTCAATTATATTCTCCCCCATTTGCGCGCGAGTAGAATATTATAACAAGGCCCCGCGCGCTCGCTTTGGAAAATTGAAAGTGTCCGACCCAGTTCGCATATATATATATATATATATATATATATATATATATATATATATATATATATTGGCATTCTGAGAGGAAGTCCAACCGACTCTCTCCTCATTGGTGATAGAATGAAGGAGAGAGGGAAGGGGGTTAACGGTCGGAAACCGCGGACAGGTTATATATACGACACGGTCCGATAGATTAACACACAGACACGCGCGCGCACGCATAAAGAAGTCATGTGCCTCTGTCCATATATCATATATATGTGTCTTTCTATTCTCTTCGGCTTATTATTATAAATATAGGCATAAAGGACATCTCATCCACCTCGTATTATATTGGCGCGAAACCGTTTTAAAAACGGCTCTACAGCGGTACGTTGCCCAACATGTATATATGTAAATGTATTTGTATGTATGTATGTATGTATATATGTATGTATATCTATAAATATATATGCGCGCGGGTCGCGCGTCCCTAGTGCCGATTCTGACGCAAACGCGATGCGCGCGGCGAGATGCAAATTTCATTTAAAGAGCCGCCGCCGCGTCACACCGGGCGGACGGACACTTTCGCGCGCGACCTCTGCCTCCCCCGCCTCATCCTGCACCTCAACCTGCGCAGTCTGCGCGCGTTTGAAGATATGAGTATATATGCCCGTAAACACAATCGGTCGACAAATCATTTGGCGCTCTTTCTTTTTCTCTTCCTCCTCCTTCTCTTCATCTCTCTGCTTTGTCGAACGGCGAACTCTTTCTCTCTCTCCCACACACACACACACACACACAATCTCTCTCTGTCTCTCCTTCTCTTTCTTTCAGTTTCTCTTACCTGCGAGCTTTCGTCGATGTATATATGTTATATGCTCCGCGACCGCGTGAGCGTCTCAACCGTCTTATACAACGGTTATTTATTATATATATATATATATATGTGTGTGTGTGTGTGTGTGTGTGTGTACACGCGAGTGTATGCCGCAAAATATTTTGCTCGCGGGCGGTTTAAAACGGTCACCCCCTCCTCCGTTCTCCGGCAACCGTACCAAATACCGGCACACCATCGCGTAGTTAACTTCATATATGTACATATATATACTTTGTTAGAGGAGGCGCTGCCAAATCATTGCGCAACACGCGCAAATCGGAGACGTAGACAGACACTATATATCTTATACCTATGGGAATTTGGCCGGGGGTGAAGAGCGGCGATAGGCGACGTACGAGGGCCTAAAGGAGCTGCGGATGTCCGAAAAGAAGAAAGTGTAAAACTAAGATGTCGAAAGCAGCACAACATATATAAACACGCGCGCGCGCGCGCGTGTGTTAGATTGTTCGAAACGAGAAGATCGATAAATCAGGGTTGTATTGGAGAAACGTGTTGGAGACGCACTGCGGATTTGCGTCGAGGGGGTCGAGGATATAATTTAGTTGATGCTCCGAGGTCTGGACATACATATATATATATAATATACGGGGAATTTTGACGAGTGCACGAGCGCATTTGCGCATAGTCTCTGATGCATCCTCGCGTGTCTAGATCATCTTTCTCTTTGTCTCTACCTCTCTCTCTCTCTCTCTCTCTCTCTCTCTCTCACGCACTCCCTGACTCGCTATCTGCCTCAAACTTTATCGCGTGCATGCCGATGCTCGAACGCGCGATTCAAAATCTCCGGAACTTGCAGCGAGGCGTGAGGGGTTAACGAACGAGGACGCGCGGGCGGCGGAGCGGGGGGGGGAGAACATAATCACCGCGAAGAGGAGGGATCGCGAGTCAGCGATTGCGCGAGTTAATCGTCACGGGCGGGGTTTTTCAACCCCTTTTGTGCGCGGGAGTTTCTTTTTGAAGCCATCCCTCTGCGTATTTCTCGCCCTGCTGCCCCCTTGACTGCGACGAAGGCGCTTGAATGATATCCGGATCTTGTATATAGATATATGTAAAGGTTATATATGTATAATATATATATATATATATATATATATATATATATATATATACCCACACACTGTGCAGTTGCAGATTCACCACTCGAGCGCGCGATTTCGCGCCTATTGGTGGCGGTTCGTTTCCCTCTCCTGTCAAGTCGCGCGACGACAATAATGACGATAATGATAGGGAAAGCTCCTTTTCTCCCCCCCCCACCCCTCTCTCCGTTTCGGTCTTCCAAAGTGCGGTGAATCGAGTTCGAGTACGGTTCCACGGGGCTTGAGGACTACCCAGACAGATCGGAAAAAGTGTGAAGAGGTCGGAAGAGCGCCCCTCGAGTCGCTACTTACGGCGAGGCTTTATTGAACTCCGCAGCAAGCTACAGTACGGGAATAACCCTTGTTCGAAAGAAAAAAGATAAAAAGAAAAAAGAAGCGAGTTATTTTATTGCGTTATTTCGAATCGGTTAATATATATATATATATATATATATATATATATATATTAGCAATGTCTTGAAATTTAAAAATTACAGTAAAAGTTGTATGACATGATCATCAAAGTTCCCGAACGAGCACCTGATTATTTTCTCTATAAATGTATCAGTGCGATTAAAGATCTACATATACTTCCGTGGTTTTGAAATTGCCTTGTTTGAAAAATTTTATTGTTTTCACTTCATGCTCCCTCTCTACCGCGGGCATAGTATACTTTAACTATGCTATATAAAAAAAAAACACTCTTGTAGAAAATATATCGCAAAATGCAATCTGACGTATATATGTGCGCCACTGATTTTAACGACTATGTACGATGATTAAATTTCTTCCAAGCTTACCAGACGCTCAACTATATATATATATTGTGTCTAATATGCATGCGAACCACATAATTTTTTCCCGTCATCTATTGAGAGAACTTTCAATGCAGGGCTTGTGTAGAAATAATTAGCGCATTATGCCGGCAGTGCGAAGAAAATCAAATCCAGATATGTATACATATATATATGGTATCTATGAATAAAAAGTGTTTGTAGAAAAAGATTTTTGAGATTGTGTTTTTTATCCACTATATATCCGCGTGCTACTACGGAGATAGCTTATTTAATTGAAACTTCTCTCCAGCTCATAAATCTTGGGCCTCGATGTTGGAATGCTTTCAATCGACACGTGTCCGCGTTACCGAGGGGCAGCGCGCGCGGCGATACATTCGTTTCGAAATATTCTAATTGATCAAATCGGCACGATATATATAATATATATAGATTATATATACTACTGTTCCTCGCACGCTCTCGCACCCTCGATCTCTTTCTCTGTCTTTCGCATGTTTTTTGCTGTAATTAGAATGTATATTTAATCGGGGCATTACAATTTATTATATATATATATATATATATATATATATATATATATATATATTCGGAACTATTTTTTAAAAATCTTTGTAGATCAATAACATTTCTTATTCATATAAAAAAAAACGAAATTTAATGCGTGTATATATACACACACAATCATGTTATAATATAAATCTTCCAAATGACGTAATCTTATCAGTGGTTTGGTAGACGGGATTCATAATTTATAAGAATATATACTTTTCGTTCATCAATATTACTTATATATATATATTTATATATACATGCGTGTGCGCGATAAGAACATACTTTACAGGACTTTGTACCGTTTTACACGAAAGAATCAGAAAGTTTTGTTTAAATATAACTACACAATAGTGAGAAAAAGTTCTTAAAGTATGTATTTACCCATAAATATCTTTAATACCGAAGCGTGATTCTAAAAAAGAAAAGTCTAGACAGCGCACTCCTTCGGAGGAGGGGGGAAGTGGTTAAATTGGAAAAATAATTTTTTTTATCCATTCCTCTTAATATTACTTAGTTTTCCATCTTATCTGACGTTAAAACCGTATGCTACTTCATTCGTAGTATGTCAGACATATATATGTGCTTCATTAGTCTTATATAAATTATAATTACACTTTGGCATTTCAAAGAATGTATATGATTATTTTTGTTAAGAATTCTGCAAAATTATTTGCGTCGAACTTGCTACCACGTCAATTATCTCACGAAGTTATATAAGGTCACGCACGATCGGAAACGAAGGAATATTAAAACAAATGGCCTTTTTCGTCAAAAGTTCATTCCGTAAAATTTATCCCACCTCGTCTCTTCGCGCGCTACCTATATGCGAGCTGTACACACTTCAAACTGACACGGGCGGTTGAAGATAAAAACACACCGTAGAAAAAAAAGTCGAAAAAAAAAACAAATACGAAGAAAAGAAGCACTCCTAGGTAATATACGACCCAAAAACACACCTGCCGCGCCGGTATCCGGCAAAATCTCGACGCACTCCACCCCCGGGCGCGCGGGCACAATGGGGGCCAGAAGCGCCAGGTAAACGTGCTCCCCGCCCCCCCCTTCACCGCGCCACAGCCGTAATAAATCCCAAAACACCGCGTGCTTATCGTCGCGCATCGCGTTCAGCAGTGCCGCGAGATATCGCAATGAAACGCCGAGGAAGGAAAAAGGACGTCGTCGCTGCGCGCCTGCCACGGGCGCGAGTGACCCGACGTCACCGGGACAGGCGGCAGGTGCGCCCGTACCTCGACCCCGAGAGCGCGTTAATAGAATCGCGAACTCACCCAGAGCCGAGTGACTGAGGCCGGCTTCGTAGAACTGACGATGCTGATAAAGCGGCGAGTTGTCCTGCTGGTGCTGGTGCTGCTGCTGCAGCAGCAGCCTCTGTCTGGCCGATCTGAACCGGTCGGGGGGCGCCATCGCTACGGTTCACCCTTTAATATGTATATATATATATTTGTGTGTGTGTGTGTGTGGTATCGTTGCTGCCGACGAACTTCTCTCGTGCACGATCACTGACTCCGATGATTCCTATTTTTTCTCCTGCCGATTTTCTCCTTCTCGCGCACGCACTGTTGCAGATCCCTCGTCGGGCACTGATATATACCTCTCGCACTCGTGTCGTTACGATAATAACGTCGTCGTCATTTATTATACGAAAGTCGAATCGCCACGGGGGGGGGGTACCGAGGAACTCTCCCGATCGCGCACCAGCGAGCCAAAAATCTCGATGTCGCGATCGTGAGAAACGAAGTGAAACAAAAACAAAAACAAAAAAAAACTAAACGAAACGCGAGGAGAGGGGGAAAAGCAGCGGAGACGTGCGGCCGGTCGCGGGGCGCATTGGCTCTGCGCGTCCCGACGACGTGCTCGAGCTCGCGCGCGGCCTACTACTGAGATCCGAGGGCACGTATAACGTATAGAGCGTGTGTCCGTTCTCGCGGCGCTCGGTCGCCGCCGCCGTACGTTCGTGCGATTGGGCGAGCGAGAGGGAGGGAGAAAGATTGGGTGCGGGACGGAGAGAGAGAGAGAGAGACCACCGCACACCAGCGAGACCCAGTACCATCGGCCACCACCACAAAACCATTCGCCGTCGTGTATAGTAGACTACGCGGGAATGCCGGCGGGGCTGCCACGGGGAGGGGGGCAGGGCACAGGTACGGAGGCCCCGAAGCGAGGAGCCCCATAGCGTCGGTGGTCGCGGTGCCCCGTGCATCCTCCGAAGAACCTGCGATCCGGGGGGGGGGAGGGTGCGAAAGTTGTCTCGTAGTCGAGGAAGCGACACTTTCGCAGAAGTAGAATGCTATGGGGAAAAAATCGCGGGGGTCCGACGACTCCATCGGCATGGAAAGATTCGAGAAAATCGACTCTTTTTTTTGCTTTTTTTTCACTTGTGCTTTTTTTGACGGAAAAGTACTTAAGAAAGATATATATGAGCAATATTTAAAAGCTGCTGTAAGGTTTTGAAGATTTCTAAATTTGCCACTCGATGTTTACGTGAACTTACATCGTGTAAATATATATATATATATATATATATATATATATATATATATATATATATATAAAGTTTTATAACATGTAATTCCAGTTCTATCGATAAAAGTAACTAACTAACTATATATAATTTCAACGAAAAACATGAAAAAAATCATATATTTATCTATGTACAACTACATATTACGTAAAACGTTTAAATATATAAATAAAACTGATGTTTGAAGCAACAAAAAAATTTCGATGGCGCTAAGCAAATTTTATTACGTATTCGCAGCATAAAGTTTATATATATATATATATATATATATATATATATATATATATATATTATACAGGAGATTAAACATATATATTTTCTAATCCCATTTTGCTGTTTTTCTTATTTTCCATAAACTCGAAAAAAACATTAATTATCATGAAGAAAAAGTCGTTCTTATTCGTAAATTCGTATGAAAACAAATCTACTGGTTGAATTGTATTTATGTGCATACCGTTCAACTACATTATCCCGTATGAAATCTGACAAAATCACTGCACATATATTTAAAAACTGAATTTAAAATCGATTTAATTTTAATCTGTCGATTTCCAGTGTATATCAATATGGTATAATACATAATCTTGAAAAAAGCATCGTAATTTGCCCTCCAATTGCTTCATTATTATATGCCAAAATTACATATAATTATAATTTTCTCAGGCGTCTTTGCAAGACCTTATATATATCTGTGACTATATGCCACTCCACCGATTATCTTTCGATACGTACATAACATATAGGCAGAATAAAAAAAATTCATTCTCCCATGTGCATGTATCTTTATGAAAAAACGCTCAATGAAAAATACGGATAACAGACGTTAACTCTAACAAATAAGCCACACTTAGCATGAATCAAACTTATATGTAAATTAATTATACGAACGATATCAATTTATCGAACCGAACGAGAAAAAGAGAGAGCGAGGAAGGGGGGGGGGAGACAGCGGGGGCGCAATAAATTTCAACCCGATAAAAGTGTGCAAACATATGCATTTTGCTATAAACCAACGATTTCTTAAAAATGCGCGCGAGCCAATCCTCTCGTTATAGAGAGACGCGCGCACATACCGTGGGCCCGCGAGTCCGCGGGTAATCGCCGAAGAAAGGCCTAGAAAAGCCCTTTTGCCCACTTGCGTATATACGCGCACACACACGCACGCACGCACACACGCAGTAATTTAAATCAACGTCTGCACAATAAATTCCAATTAACTCTTATACAATATCTGCCTTGATAACATTGTGCTTAAAGTTGGTATATAGTCGGAAAATATTCATCAACTTTTGTAAGCACCGAGTTCAGGCCTATACCGAGTAGAGATATTAATATAAGTAAAAGTATAAAACTCAAAGCCGAGTTTGTAGTACAAATATATGCTCGTATATGTTTATACACTATATATATATATATATATATATATATATATATATATATATATATATATATATATATATATAGTCATACGAATCCCACATATGCGTGAAAAGGATTAGGTTTTACTACAGTCGCAATATAGGTATACAAGTAGGTAAAGCGTAATGCACGAAAAGTATAAAACTTGCAATAACTATGAAATGGGAGGAAGAGAGAGAGAGAGAGAGAGAGAGAGAGAGAGAGAGAGAGAGAGAGAGAGAGACAGTGAGAGACAGTGAGAGGGAGATGAAGTAACGTAAACTCTTCGCAAAACAACGCTTACAGCTTACAGACTCCATGAAAAGGTTAATACATTTCTCTGTATTTCTGTTAATCCATTGCTTTTCGTTCTCTTTCACCTTCCTTGAAACTTAGTGCGAAAAAGAACGATGCGGGCTTCTATATATATATATATTTATATATGCGCGCATGCTTGTACGTCCCATATATATGCATAAAATAAAATGAGAGTAAATCGGCGTAAAGGCTCGAACCGAGGAGCTTGTGACTAATATATAATAATTCGAAAAACGCAGCCGCATCCACAGAGCGGGTATACGTCCATATATCTATATTATTCATCTGTAACAAAGAATTTTCCGCTCGCAGCGTGAAACGGAATAGGATTGGTTATATAGATCGTGAGATTATCTCGAAGGGCGTGAGTCCGGGCGCGCGCGTACACACTTACTTATATACGCATACAAAATCGAGAACAATGGGAACCGAATTGGCCCGGTGCGGACTCCAATTCCCTGGAGAGGAGGCGCGCTGCGGACTTTTTCGCTGATGTGATGCCGCAGCGAAGCTGTTCTCCGGTTCTCTCTCTCTCTCTCTCTCTCTCTCTCTCTCTTTCCCTGTCTGTCTCACTGCAGGCTCTTTCCCCTTTCGCGCGAGGCCGATCGAGAGTTGCGCACGCCCCGCCGACAGCTGCCGAAACAATCGGTTTTTTGGCGTCTCGGAGATTCTCCCTCCCTCGCTCTCCCTCGCTCTCCCTCCCTCTCTCTCTCTCTCTCTCTCTCATTCTCTCTCTGTCTCTCCCTCTCTCGTTCTCTCTCTCTCTCATTCATATATATATAAGGTATATAAAAATAAATACGTGTATATCTACGGTGCAACTGGACATTTTGGTACCATTTTTCTATATGTAGTTTATTTACGGATACATTCCAGTGAATCTATACGTACATATTTACGTGTACTTGTATATAACATTATGAAAATATGGCAAAAAATTTCGAATAAAATAGAAGAGATCGCCACACTCTTCATAGTGTCAAATTTTTATCCAATTAGATAGCAAATGAAGCACGACTAGTTGTTTTTATTGTTGGCGAAATTTTCGAGAACGCAAAATATATGTCAATCGGAAGTTAATGATTTCAGCTCGGGAGCTTCAGCACACGCCTTCGCACACACACTCACAGGCATACACATATATATATATATATATATATATATATATATATAATATATATATATATATATATATATATATAAGTAGGATGATGGTTAGATCATTGCACTGGGTTATATACATAGCGAAAACCTTGGGAGCGAGCCGCTGAAATCCGCCATTTCTTACAGGGAAACGTATTTCTTTCTTCACTTACATAACATTTATTTTTAAATGCAGGCTCGAATGCAGTGTATTTTGCATTATCGATGCGGTTGATTTGTTGAGCGTGCAAACGACGATATTTTGTGCATAACAATTGTTTTTCTCGAGGTTCCTCTATACGACTAACTATGTATGCATACTTACATATAGATTCTTTGCCAATGCACTCGGCTTGATTTTCACTTTTCCTATACATTATGCGCAATATATTTGAAAAACGACGAAGGCTTCGCAGAGAACTTGTTGTGAAAGCATCCGGGCGTTTTTCATAAATGATATTTTCTAAACGCGCGCATCGCACGTCGTATTCTACCGCGTGCGCAACGAATTTTTCGCCAACAATACGTATATTACATATACGTCCATTTGTACGCTCGGACTAATCAAACAAATTAATTGCTCCGAACGCACGTCACTTCGAAACATTCGAAGTACGTGAAGATAAGATCCCTGGCACGAGATGGAAGATTGTTGAGTTGAAAAATCTCGAGTTGAAAACGAAGTTACATGCAGAAGCCGCGCAGATGCGGAATGGACGAACGATAATGCAGCTTCGAATCAAAGCGATGGCCTTGACGCGCGAAGAAACGGGGCTGCGTCGAGGTCATAGCCGACGCTTCTCGATGGCACAATCACAACGATAAAATGAGAATGGAACGAGGATGTCGAGCGCGAGTTCGCGCGCGCACAGCAGTTCTACGGAAATACAAATAACTTCCAAGATCAATGCTTGCGGTCGGGGCACGCCGTGAAATAATTAATAAATGGCTTTATTATTTTACAGAATGGGAGCTTATCAATTTCTGCGCTACGGCCTGTATCTGGATATTAATCCGATTTGATTTATAACGATTCCCAGGTAAATTATTCTAATAGAATAATCTATGGAGCCAATATTTCGCGCTTATATATCAACTTTCTCGCACTCCGGTACCGGGAGAGTTGCGCGGCGATGGCGCGGCCTCTTAACGCAGCTGTACAAACCGACGCTATATATACGTGTAAGAGAAAGATAGAGAAGGCAGAGGAAGTCACAGAGCAAAAGGAAACAGAGCGACGTCGCCCAGCGCGCCGGCGAGGTACATAAGGATCCGTTCGCCGTTAACTTCCCGCCTCCTCCTCCTCCTCCTCCTCCCCCACCTCTCGCGCCCCGAGGATGTATTAATCAGAGATGAAATACGACGCGGGCAATATGGATTTATATCGACGTCTCGGTCGCTCGCGCACGCACGCCGAATAAATTATAATACCGAGAGACTGAGGGAAACGCTCGCGAGTGGGAGATTCTGCAATATGTGTATCTGTATATACATATATATACATATCTATACATGCATATATATATATATAAATATATATATATATATATATATATATATATATATACATTACATTCGTCACCCCGTGCGCGCGCGGGCGTTGCGTAAAAGTATTTTCAGTCGCGAAGAAAGTTCCGCGCCCGTATCGCGCGCGTCGCGCGTATCGGCAAGTGCGCGTGCGCGTGCGCGCGCCGCGGGGGGTCCTTACGTAAATAAAGCGCGCGGCCTTCCGGTGATTTTCCCTCCCCCCGTCCGCTCCCGCCACTATTAGGGGATTCGCCGAGCACTGTTCGTAATTAATATACCTAGGTTTGTAATTGATAAACATTTTATGCGTGTGCGCGCACACACGCACACGCACGCACACGCACACAACACACGCACACGCACACACACACACACACACACACACACACCATATATTATAGCTCTAATAACGTTTTACTCCCGACACGAGCATGGGAATAAGATCAGTTGAACCAGTAGAGTTGGTGTATGATTCAAATTCGGCATAGTTCAAAAATAAATATTTAAATATCTGAAAATAAATTTAGATTTTTCGATACATTTGGTATGTTTTATATACAATATCAGATAATTTTCTTATACATACTTTGCCCAATTTGCTAAATTTTGACAAAATTATATAACATAAACTTTTTCAGATTGAGAAAAGAATTGTATTGCAGATTCAACGATTAATTCCAATTAAACGTTAGTTAATATCAGTTTTTTACTTTATTTACTGTATAATATATATTTTTATCGGTTTAATATAACGCAGTGGTTATTATTATTTGTTTTGAAAATAATTGATGATATCAACAAGGTTATATATATATATATATATATATATATATATATATATATATATATATATGCATGTATAGATATATATATATATAAAACATTATATTTACAACTTGTAAACATTATTAAATTTAGTACACGATAAATTAATGCATTAAACAACAATAAATTAAATTATAAGACAAGAAATAAATCAAGAAAAAAGAAGAAACATTAGCCATGTAGAGTATCGAAAATAAATTTTGCAGTGAAAATGAAGACTACATAACTTAATGTACAAAGTAAAAAATAGTTAAATTAATTTACTCTTGTCTTCTTAGTCATTGCATTTATTTAAATTTTTATTGAAAAATAATACGTTTTTATCTGAGCTACAAGAAAGCGCCCATAGATTGTTGAAGCTTTCAATCGTCATGTTATCCATCCTTCTGAATTTTTTTTAACGAGACAGTTTATGTTATCTTATAATTGCCAATATTGAAAGATAAATATATGATATAAATTATTAAAGAGGGAATTTTATTAGATGATAAACATTAAAAATATAATTTTTCATTTAAATTATCAAGAACTGGGTCACAATATGGAGAATTGGTTCAACCACCTTACGTAATAGCATATTATGTTGTATACATATACTTCTCCCTGCAACCTCGGCAAAGCCTCAGGCCCAAATTTCATTATACTTTATATATATATATATATATATATATATATATATATATATATATATAGTATAATGGGATATAACGATAATCGTTAAAGTGCCGTTTATCGACCGGCAGATTTAAACGCCGAAAATAAAACGAATATTAATCTCCTTCGTGCATTGAATATATATATATATATATATATATATATATATATATATATATATATATAAAATATACGGAAGGAGTTTTCTAAATAAATTCTCATGGAGGGGGGAAGATAAAATCGATTTGGCAAGATCCGGATTATTGTAACTGCAAGATATACATTCCTGTTAAAATGCCGGGGATTCCCTCTTGTTTGCGAGTATACAAAAGAATAAAGCTTTGTATCGAAGCTTTGTGTAATGAATGTAGTCATATATTGCGCTCGCATTCGATATTATATACGTATACACTACACGTTGTTGCTGCTATTGAATCTCGATTCCGGGATGTGAAGCTTGTTTTTCCAAAAAGACGAACGAAATAATAATAAAAGAAACAAACACACTTTGTCGAGGACTTCGTAAACCTTTATATAACGTCCAGTTATATTTATATGTACTTGAAATATCGAATATATGTAATATATTAATCAAGACGATCGAGCGACGCTTTCGATCGTGTCCGCGCAATTATAAATGCGGAGAAATTTTCTCGGCGCCATCTGCCGAGGATACCGCGATAGTCCGCCCGGTGCGCGAAGGATTTTGAGATATGGACTCGAGACAGGAGAACAATTGCCCTGGAAAGTTGTTAGATGAAGCGCAGGGGCTCGATTAATTATATCCCGTGGCACACTCGATTAGCGACCACGTGTATATATATATATATATATATTCGAATTCGATACTCTGCTGTTTTCACCTTCACTTGGGATGTTTTGCCGTTCGGCTACGATTATATAGTTGAAAATTTCAACTTGGAAAAGTAATTTGTAGTTAAAGAAGACTTTTTTTGTAGAATAATGCAATTTTATTCATATATACAATTAAGTTGTGTTATGTTTTTTGAAACGTCAAATAATTCTAGGCATAAATAGAATAAAGAAATTCTACCTTGCTTTTGTTACGATGTTAGTGTTTATGAGAAAAACAACTTTAACTATACTGAAATCTACAATAATATAGAGGTACCTTAATAATTAATTTACTCTCACTGGATTATATATATATATATATATATATATATATATATATATATATATATATACATATTACATATACAGTATCATAGTTACTAGTGTCATTATCTCTCGCTATTTTCTTTCGCTCACGAAGGAAATTTCTCTAGGGCTGACTTATTCTTCTGATTTTGCAGGGAAATAAATCGAGCGATGACGAGAAAGTCTTTTGAGAATGAAATTTCATATTTCACCAGTTAGCTGATTATCATATTATAATTGAATTTTAATAAGAAAAATAAGTATTGATAATTAATTCGTGAAAAAATGTTTCTGCTTCTTTTTTGGCAGTGATTTATTAAGTAATTTAAATATTTATTTATCCAACTGATTATCCAGCCTCCTTAATATCTTTATAATCGTAAATGTAACTTTTTCGTCATTTTATGCATATAAGCATGTTATAAATTTCCATGCTCTTATTTACTTAATCAAAGCAGAAAAAATATTATATCAGTAAAAAGCTCGTATAAAATTACTACAGGTCTGCAGTGCAATAACTGTACAATAACAGTATGGCAACAATATAATAAGTGTTAAACAAGTTTCCAGTATAACAGACAAGTTGTAAAATAAAGAAAAAATTATCCATGCAGAAATAGACTTCTAACTGTAACTAAAATTATAATTCTTATTATATATTAAATTCATACATACAAAAAACTCTGAATAACATAGGATACAAAACACAAATTATTATTGAATCCACGAATTGCCTAAATTGTGAGCGAAGGCCATAGCTATATATAGATATCGACAATATTAAATAATGTATTCTTTCGTTTTTTTTAATTTTCATTTAAAATACGAACTTTTATGCTGCGGAAACTATATATATTACACACGCACGCACGCATGCACGCACGCACGCACGCACGCACGCACGCACGACCACACACACACACACACACACACACACACACACACACACACACACACACACACACACACACATACAGTCTCGAAATTTCATTGATCGCAAACGTCCAAGGGCCAATATTATTAACCTCAGGATGCATATTATTTCTATTCTAGTTGTTATTGTTTCCATATCGATTTCGCTACCGGGTATATGGACAGCTGACGCAGCAGCAGCAGCGGCAGCAGCAGCAGCAGCAGTCAGTGACGGCTCGACGGCTTTCGCGCTAAATCGTGAAACGCCCGCGAGACTTTTTAAAAAAGGAAAGCCTGACGAAGCAGCAGAAACAGCAGCGGCAGCGACAGTAGCGGCAGCAGCCCGACAATATTCGGAAGTTCCTACGCATAATCCGCCGCCTTTCTCTCTCTCTCTCTCTCTCTCTCACTCTCTCTCTCTCGCTCCATCTCTTTCCACCTCGCCCCCTTCCTCGGGCGGTCGCATGCAAATTACGCACCAGCCTCTTTCTTTCTCTCGCGCGAGCGCGCGCACGGCTCCGGGCTCGAAAACGGATGCACGTGGGCGGACCGGGATTTAAAAGCCAGCGGCGCGGGCGCGCGGACAGGCCTCATGGGCGCGCGTTTCGCCCGTTCGATATATCTATACCACCTAATACGTGTGTATATGGACGTTTGGTGAGCGCGAGCGCGCGCCTTTTAAAAATCGCCATACGAACGACGCGCACCGGCTGGGCGGCCAACGTGCGCCCTCTTAAGGCCGAGATGGCGAGGCGCGGCGTCGGCGGAGGGGGCGAATTTTCAAGAACGATCGGGAGTTATCTCCGCCCATGTAATTTTGCGTGTATGTGTATGCGTATGCCCGCGTGTGTGTGTATATGTATGCCTAACAAGGTGGCTACCGAGAGGAATTGTTTTTTTTTCTGTTTTTGTTGCTTTATTCGCTTTGCTTTCTAAGATCGTATGTTCTATATTCAAAGATCCATTGAGCACCAATTGTCACAGAAAACAATTTTTATGTTTTTTTTATTTTTATTTTTAATGGAATTAAGATGTATCGAAAACTTATTAACTTTTTTAATAGTCAAATTGTGACGTTAATACACGATAAATTATAATTTATTTCGTCACTTTTTTTAATCTTAATACATCGTGACGTGTTATGAAATTTATTGTACTTATTATAATAAACTCGAAAGCGTACGTTGTATAATTTTTTATAAAAGCTCAAAAAGCAACCGAGTCTCTATATAATTTATATTACTTTTCCGTGTCCTCGTTCTATTCAATGATTCTCCATACGCGTGGAGGAAAATTCTATAGCGTCTTTCAGTGCCCAATTCTCTCTATATGGCTGATTCTTTGGCATTCTTTAATTGCATTATTATAGTTCATAAAATCGTTTCTGAAATCTGCACTGTTTCGCTTTCAATAATTGTACAAATCAAATTCTATATAAAAAGGTACAAAAATAAAAAAAAAATACAAATATTTAGGTAAAATAGGGAAAATATATTTATTCGTATGTAATAATACGCTCTTCTCTTTCCTTCCGCTTCATTTTTTTCGTGTTTATTGCCCGAGTTTGAATTACGCTAAAAATTGAACCGATAATTTGTACGTGGCGCAAAGGGCGCGCATATTATATTTTATTAGGAGCACCGAGGACATTTATGTCGCTTGCCCATGAGAACTGCGCACGGTATATATATGGGAGTAGTAATTGATCAAAAAACCAAAACAAAAACAATAAAAAAATCAGCGGGGTTATATGGCGCTCGTACGTATACGAGGAGAAAAACATCTTATTCAATATTTAATTATGATAATATTATACTCGGTGTTTTTTTCCTTCTTCTTTGCTTTGTCCTTGTTAAATACGTTCTCCTCGGACGTTCAAGCTACGTCTGAGCATTACTGCGGGTCGCAAGTAAAAAAAAATTTAGATATATATATGCATATAAGTAACCCTTCCAGCTTGATTAATACTTTTACGGACAACTTTATCATTCTCGTATGGGAGAAGCATTAACCGCGAGCCGAGTATAAAGTTTAATTATATATATATATATATATATATATATATATATATATATATATATATATATATATATATACGTATATGACTTCCATAAGAAGATTTCGAAACTTCGATTTATTCCCATTAAAATTTACTTCCGAAAATTGCATAAAACATATATTATATGTGAAAGGTGAAAAAGAGATTTTCTAATTAAATTTACGATTATTCGTTTTTTATTCTTTAGCTCAGCCTCTTACGCGTTAAAAACTTATACTACATAGTACGCGTATATAAACTATTCTTTACTCATTGTTTAAAGTATAGCTGGCTGTTTCGTAATATGCAACGTACGATTATAAATAAATAGTAATAAAAAATTGGAAAAAATATAAAAGCACCGTTTGAAAAATGTAGAGAATCACTCCCCAATTATATATATATACACGCACATTATTTTATTAATTTACTGACAATTGATTTCTAACATTATACCTATCTAGTCCAGGCATGGTAATGGATTTTTTATACCGTATTTATATAATGCTTAGAAAATAGTATAATAGTATAACTATAAATGCATGTATAATTTAAGTATGAGTTATTCGTGGCGTAAGTAATAGGGACTTATAAGTATAAAATGAATCGATCGAAATAAGGCACACAATATTAATTCTATATATACTATATATATATACATCGCTCATCATCATTCTTGCGGAAAGAAAAATAGCCAATGCTTCCATGTAATACAGGCGCGCTTCGCATTATATCTATATTACACAAGACTTTTATGTAACATTTTCGCCGTGTAAAAGCATGAATCGGCGACCTTCTATACGCGTGCGTTCCCAACTTCCTGAATGAATGAAAACGATAGAAATATTAATATACGGACAATTTCTATTGGGAGGTGGCGCGTGGGCGAACCACTATATATATATATATATATATATATATATATATATATATATATACTTATAATAATCCACCGAAATGGCGCTCGTGACCGGCGTTTTCATCTTTTCGGTGCAATAAATAATAATAATATTTTTCACTTGTCATATAAAAAAGATCCGTTTGTACATTAAGCCTTTTGTTTTTATATTTGAATAGTAAGGCTGCGACAACGCTTACAGCGTCGAAGCCCAATATATAAGCTCTTCCTATATGCATATAATAATTACAATAATTGATCTGCTATACAGCTTTCTTTAACTTAATAATTTATTAATTCGGTATTAGAATTCGTTATATTACGTTCAACATCGTTATTATATTATATAAAAACTATAGAAAAACTATGTAAAAAAAAAATTGCAAAAATATGTAGTAAAAGTGAAAAAAATCACTGAAATTTCTAGAGTGGTTTATCGATGCCTCGTATTAATGAATATAACGTACAAATTACTTGTGCAAACAAAAATTCATATTAATTATTGGTTACATTGTTAAATCGAGCGAATTGACTTAATATATTAATAACATTTGACTTTACAATTTTAGAGAGTGCATATATGTATATTTTAGTTAAATTTTCACTAAAACACACTCCTCGGGCCGTCGACACTAGATATATTTTCTACAAGGATAGAAATATATAATAAGCATATTACGTGCATTCGCGCGGCTAGTTAAGTTGGACGGGTAAAATTAGAGATGTCGCTCACATAGAAATGAAAACAGCGTCGCTCCGCGCGCTATTATGCAATGCTCAAATAAATATATAATTATAGCGTCAGAGCATGGTGAACTCTTTATGCGCAGTGCGCAATATATATATGTGCACCAGTGCATGTTTCTACACACACACGCGCGCACACGCACACACACATATATATGTATATATATATATATATATATATATATATATATATATAATATATAAATATAATATATATATATATATATATATATATATATTTGTGTGTGTGTGTGTGTGTGTGTATAATAATGAGCCCCTCTAAATTGGATCACGGCGTCTCGGTAAACGCAACGTGACACATAGCAATTACATATCGCTGCAGAACTTTGATTTAAGCTGATTTCTCAAACGAGCTCCGAAGATTTCTACAGATACATATATACACACGCGTTACATGCAATTGAAGTCCCGGTTCGAAAGTTTCCGCCTTGACTCGTTCGCAGCGCATATGCCACACGCGCATACATAGGATATATATGCATTTACGTGCGAAAGATCCCTCGAGCCGAGCTCATTGTACAGATCGTTATTATAACATTATAAAATTAACCGTTTCGGTCACATGCGGATGAATGTTTGGATAGACTGATGGAAGCAAATTGCGTGCAGCAGCAGCAGCAGCTCGAGCGAGAGAGAGAGAGAGAGAGAGAGAGAGAGAGAAAGAGCGTTCAATCACGCAGTTCAGTGCGCGGCGACGCGCCAAGCGGAAGTAATCAAAGTTCGCAGAGCGTATAAGGCTCGCGCGCGTTCGCGCACAATTGAAGGCAGAATGAAGCACCACCCACGGAAGTCGCATTCGCATACCGCACCGTCAGGCAGTTCTATAGTCGCTGTAAAAGCTGTGAAGATGTTCTTGGAGCATATATGTACATTGTACATGTGCGCGTGTGTGTGTGTGTGCGTGTGCGTATG
Source organism: Sycobia sp. Sy_11 (assembly GCA_018907035.1). Taxonomy (NCBI): domain Eukaryota; kingdom Metazoa; phylum Arthropoda; class Insecta; order Hymenoptera; family Epichrysomallidae; genus Sycobia; species Sycobia sp. Sy_11. The sequence continues at coordinate 2,895,410 of JACCIC010000030.1, forward strand.
TGTGTATAAAACTAGAATATTTTTCTAAGTTCTCCAGAATTTTTTTAATCGAAAGCAAAATATATAAATTATGATGAAGGGCTAACTATCCATGTTTCTTAACAGAATTCATTTTCACTTTAATATTTTAGATTTTTTATTTCACCTTTACAGTCTCACTGTCGCTATAATGAACTTATTTTGATTACTTAAAAAGTTTCTAAGATCGATAAAAGTATTTGTTAGTGTGATTTATATCACTTGATTATATGGAATGATTTATATGGAAATAAATATTGTTAGTTTGCTTTATATCACTTGACGGAAGTATTATATAATGGAATTAACTAAAATCTGGATTTTGTCATTACTTATCTAAAAACTGGATCGATTGGATATGTAGATAGAGCGAATATTACAAATAAAAAACATTTATTTCAAAAACATTTTTTACTTATTTATGTAATTATTTTCATAATATTACGTGTGTCTTTTCATTTTGTTTTTTTTTTCAATAATTTTGAACAGATAGGTAAGTGAGACAATAGAATCGACCTTTGACCAAAAGGATAGATTTCAATTAAATGCTGAAAATCCGAAAAAGCACAAATTTAATACAATTCAATATAAGATGCTAACTGCATGTGTAAACGCTTTCACACTATCTGCGTTATTTAAGGAAAAAATTTTTTTTTCAAATTTGCTGTTATGCGAAAGCATGCTGCGACGCGACAGAACTGGCAGCACATAGTTTTCTTTTATATCGCGAGCCTCGTTCAATGTTGTAAAGGATTATTACTAATTATAAATATTAATCTGAATCTGAAGTGGTGGCTGATTGTACCTTAGACGTACAGAATCATCTACTAACGTTTTTAAGATGCGTGGCGAAGAAGAATTGCTCCGAAATGAAAGAACTTGTCATCCATAATGCTTTTTAAAAATTTCACTCACTCGATGCGCTCCATTTGTTGCTGGAAATTCATCGTCTTTTATTCATTCACGGAATTATTTGTTTCGAGTAGAAAATTACTGTAAAAATGAGTCTGTCAATAAGCCAAAGGTTAACGTTTTCAATCGAGACTAATATTTATTAAAGTATATGTTTTATGTGTATATATCGAATGCTTTGCTGAATTCTCCAACAACTAATTCGTGTATAAAAGATATCTTCTTTCGTTATCTACCTGAACTTCGGGTGTTTGGACAAATTATATATAACATGTACTCCATTATTATCGAATAATAGTCTTTTCGAATCTTTGAATACCTAATGAACTTTTTTCTTGAGCAGCTATAATAGTCACATAACGTTATAACTTAAACTCAATAATCCCTCTTATATTAATTTGCATTAAACTCTTTGTTCAATTAAGAAAAATACTGTTTGTTCAATTAATAAAAAATTTATTCATTAGAGATATATTGAGATAGATAACTCTATTTTGGGCGATGTTACCACCGATAATCTACCTCATTAGCATTATTTCTTTCTTTCTGATACAATAGTCCATTTTATTATTCGCAAGATATAGTATTGTATGATGTAAATTAAAAATAGTGAGTGAGTTTTGGAAGAAGCTTGACTCGTTCACTGGTATCGGAATACCATCTCAATGTGGCACTTTAATCGGCATCCATTTGCAAGAAAATCGCGATAAACTCTAATTTTATTGTTTAAAATAATTCTATACAGTTTTTTTTTTACGTTACGCTCACGCGCTGTATTTTACTCATCAACTGTAATAAATTTCAACCTTAGCTCATGGAGTTTATTATTGAACAGATATAGAGCAAAATCCAGAATTTGGTTAGTTTCTCGAAATTATTTAGCATATCGATCAATGCGCTAGTCGTTAATTGTAGATTAGACACTTGTGGCATTTACATACATTTATTATCTCTGTTTGTTCAGAGACACATTAAACGCAACGATGCATTGGATATGGCCTTAAAAAGTCTCATCAGAGTTGAAGTTTTGAAATTCTGCAACAATTCTTTTTCCACTTCGAATCATGTTCAAGTTTTTTTCGTACTTTTTTCTTCTTAACATTTTGCTGTCAGGTAAGACAATACTTATAGCAATAGGTATATATATATTATGCAACATTTGCTTTTGAAATTTCAATCCCACTTTTCGTAGCTGTCGATTCGATAAGTTTTCAACCAAGACTCCACGGAGGAATCCCAGCAGAAGAAGGAGAATTTCCATTTTACGCATCGTTTTATTTTAAGAATGTTTTCTTTTGTGGAGGAGCTCTAATTTCGCGACTTCACGTACTCTCGGCAGCTCATTGCGTACACCAACGAATGTATTTTATTAACTTCATTGTCGTTAAGGTTGGATCAAACGAGTTAAATAAAGGCGAATCTCACAATGTCACTAGGATTTCGTACTTCAAAGGATTCAGAACAAATCCACTATATCTTTATCCTTATGATATTTCCGTGACTCACGTAAGTCTTCATGTTTTTTCTATATACTATATTTATTTATGATTATAAAATGAATGATATTAGTAAGAATAGATTTTTACATTCCTAAAACATTTGTCATTATATTTGTACACGCTATGAGTCCCGGATAAGATTGTTCATACTAGCAGATCGGCACTAAGCAGGCGAAGTTGAATACAAAGATTGTATGCATTTTAAAAAGTTGCAAATAGTTTTTCCGCCACGTATGCCAATGTTCATCAGCCAATGAGAAATCGTTAATTCGGTTCTCCATCGAGGGCCAGGGGGATTGAAAAGACCGTCGGAAATTTTCAGTGTCATCTGAAGAATAATGGGAATCAGTGCTTACTCATTGGCTGATGAACATCGGAACGTAGTGTAAAAATTTTGTATATGACTCCCCCTGTTTATCACCTGTTCATGACCGATGCGCTAGTGTCACCAATTATATTTGACATATCATATATATATATATATATATATATATATATATATATATATATATTCTGTGGTTTTATAAGTCATTGATTGTAATATTGATTGACTGGTATTGATTCTAAAGAAAGCCAATTAATAAAATGAAATATATTTTAAAGAATTTTATTCGATAATGGCATTCAAAGTGAATTAATTAATTTAAAAAATAATATATATTGACTATATACATACAAACTCATACATAGTATCTTTTTTTAAAATAAAAATTGTTCCACATTCCTCGATTTTCAGCTCAAAAATCCGATCAAGCTATCTAAATCTGTAGTACCGATTGGCCTGCCTATCTTTAACTTGGAGGTTTTCCCTACGACGCAACTTATCCTCGTTGGATTTGGCAGTACCACTAATATTCTGGGTCCACCTTCGAAACGATTAATAAAATGCCTTACCGAAGCTGTACCTTTCCAAGAATGCGAATCAGTATTTGAAAACGCCACCATTGCAAGGAACATAATTTGTACTGCCGGGGGCCCCGATTACGGATGCTGTAGTGTACGTATAAGTTTCATATTATATGCAATCAATAATAAAACAATTCGAACTGACGTATGCACATGTTTCTTTTTAACGAAAGGAAAAGTTGGTTTACTTCTTTGTCGCAGTATAATCTATTTTTCGTGAAATGTTTCGTATACTCGAATAAAATATTACAAAATAAAATTAATTTACTAATTCAATTACATTAGGAAGGAGAGTTGCGAGAATAAATTTATTATTATATCTGTTCCCAAGTATGACCATCAGCAATTGTTTAATTTCGACGATGTGACATCGTCTCTGCACTCTTTATTTCAAATACCAACTGTGAATTTGGCCATTTTTCTAATGTCATACTTTATTGAGCGAAGACGTTGCTTTTAAATTTTTTACGGAGAATGAAATTTCTGTCATCGAATTTTTGAATATATAATGTCGCAAGGAAAAAAGCATTTGGTGACTGTGGGCTTTAAAAAAATAAGATTCGAGCGATATATACAAAATAGTTATGAACGAGATTAGAGAAAGCTTTGAAGACGAACCGTATATTTCAGACGACCAAAAACACAAAACTGACTGGGCTCGTTGATTGACAGACATATATGGAGAACTGACTGATTCCGTTTGGGATTTCGAAAGGATCTATCGGTACTGGTTTGAAAGATACGCGTTGTATCTTGGACGAGTCAAGTGGCGATTAATGTGAAATAGACTCGGTTTCTCGGATTGAATAGCGGTGTTAGCAGTTGTCATCAGATGAATTTTGACAAATAAATCCGCCACGAAACGCATTGGGCCAAATGCTCGACCTATATATTGTTCCGCAGTCACTGTAGGAATTGCGGTCTATGGAAGAGATCGAAGTGAAATCGCTGTTTGACGTCCCCGGGAACAGGTTGTTATACATAAGTTCATTGTATCGGACGGGGATGACTTTATAGGCGATCGCTATAAGATTTCGAAGATTGTATTAAAAGTTCGTATTTTATTTAACAATTCCAAGTCATATTTGGGCTAGATAGGAAAATTTCTGATTCGCAAAAGACGATACATACTTTTTTTATTCAAAAGTATAGGAATTGCAACATAAGTGCATATAATAACTAATATTAAAAAATGATTAACTGTCACAATTATTTTACTGGAGACAAGTATGTTAAAAAAATAAGTATACTTAATTAGTAAAAAATATACTTAATTTCAAAATTCATATTTTGATCATTTCCAATTTACGAAGAATACAATTTATCAATTATTTTCCAATATAATGAATCTTCTATCAGCTTTTTCTTGTTTATTACTAAAAAAAAATATTAAAGCGTATTTTGAAACATATATATGTATGTATTTTTCAGGGTGACAGCGGTGGCCCCTTAGTCGATCTGTCTGTGTTTATCTTATTGGGCATCGTATCTGCCGGCACCGGTTGCTGCGGCTCCGGACAGCCTGACGTAGTGACGAAGGTCTCGTACTACATTCCATACATACAGGCAGAAATGAGCTACAATCCTAAGCGATTGGGAATGCTCAGTATACATCCAGCCGTGAATTTTTACGACGGTAACATAGTCACTTCTTAAGGAAGCATTTAATTCGATCATCAATTATCGATAGATCCAATTGTCTAGTTCGAGAATAATATCTCATTGTATTCTATTTGTATTGTTTACGCATTTAATTCATTAATGTCATTGAAGGCGTTAACTAATTCGGCCATACTTCCTTCTCATTTATTTTTTGATGTATTAGGCAGACATATGTTAAGTAATTACTTTTATAATGATTTTTATCAAGATATTTTTAATTATATTCTTTCATAGCTATATCTATATATAATAATTTTATAATTTTAAATAAAGTATTTTATCTTAACGAGCATTTTTTTTAAACCGTTCTCAGTAAGAAATAATAAAATATCACGATTTTTACCACATTATAATGTTATAAAAATGAAAAATATATGTTAATTATAACACAAATTTTTTATTAATGTGATCGTGTCAATTCATATCATATTATCAATTCGGAAGTTGAGTACAATATAATTTTCACTTGACTTGACAAGTAATACGATTCTAATTGAAATTTATAAATAATAACATATTGCATTTATGCATATATTTTATTATACCGGAAAGCGGTATAATAAAATACCAGTCAATACAGCGATCAAATTAAATTCAAATTTGATGCTGAACTAGAGTGAAATTATAAGAGTAAACTGGTTGAGATTATAAAACTAGCAGCTTGAAATTTAGCAATAATATACCTATTAAAACTTGTATAATAGTTTTCATTATATATATATATAATTTTAATTTAGGTCTCTGGCAATATACAAGTTATAGATAGACGAATGAGAGGTTAATAATCAGTTACTAATCAATAGTATATAAAATAAGTAATTTTGACCTAAAAACTCTTACAAACATTCAATGTTTTTTACTATTTGCTCTTTTGATTCTAATAATGTTTTTCGAAAATGTCAAAAGTGATTATTTTATTAGCTTGGCAATAATTTCATGATCTAGTTAGTTGTCGATATAAATTATGAGCCAAAAGTAATCGACATGAAAAAAGTATACGATTAATACGATATTCGGAAATAAATTCAAAGAGCGTAAAAAAATGTAAGGTTGTTTCAAGGTCAAATTCATGATTTTAGTCTATACATTACCTCTAAATTCTCGTTATGTGTAAAATGGTAAATGTGTTGCATTAAATCCACTAAAGCACTAATTATATATTAAGTCTACATTGAAATATATAAATTAAAGCTGGTCATTCGAGCCAACTATTTGGCGAACTTAAAACATATATATGGTTTCTCAGTGGATATTATATATAGGAGTTGTTTATATATCCACATCTTCGTGGCTTCTGATGGACACACGAGATCCGAACCTCAGCTTTTCGATCCACATATAGCACTTTAGGGATTCTCAAAAATAATTCGCATTCTATTTCAAAGATCGGATCAAATGAGGATATTTATATGGATGATTTACAGTTTTAAAGCAGAATTCCACCCCCTCCACTATTTTAGATTTGCAACAGTGGTGGGTCACATTTGTCCAGCGGGCAGAGACTTGCAGATATTGCATTATTATACGGACTTTGTACTTAATACCTACGCTTAACACTACGCGTACATGTGTCAAATACTTAACCGATAGTTAGTGAATAAAAACTCTGTCGAAGCCCACAAAATTTATTAATATTAAATTTAATCTAAGTATTTAAAAATTGCATTAACAAATTGATTATGAGTTGAAATTAATTTTAGCAACATGATAATCAAAATTCACGTGAAAACAAAGGATATGTACAACTCCGAGTGTTAAGATAGAAGTAGTGGATTTCATTGATTTTCAACAACAAAATTCTACATATAATTGATGCTGTGCAGATAGTACTGATCGGTAATTACATTTTATGCATCTATTGTATAATATACTCGTACTTTAATCTGTATCATGAAAATTGAATCTTTTACCGTTACAAAATGTAAAATTATGGATCATTTTTAGAAAACATTTTCTTGTGCTTTAGACAAACAGATCAATGATGATTAAGATGTCATACTTTATAAATCATGTAAATATGTAGAATAGAACAAAACTGCTATTTAACCCATAAGCAATAAAACGACCCGGTAAAAAAATCTTCATTGCTAATAGATAATATGTCGATTACAATCTTGCCCGAAATGTATTTTCTATAATTATAATTTTCGTGCAATATAAAGTTCTCAATAATATTTTCAAAAATACAGCTGTAAAGCTTTTTTACCTTCACTTTCCATCGACAACTGCAGACGTCCGTATAGATTATTATTTCGAAAATCGACGTATTCTTTTTTTTTTCGACACATCGTTACACAGGGTGCAGGTGGGGGGAGGGGAGGACTTCGAAACCGTTTAATTTTTCTCCACGCGTATTTCCATATTTATGCGCGTATGTACGCGCACGAACAAATCGATCTTCGCCAAGGCCTTCCCGAGACGCTCGCGCAACAAAACGCAAAACACTCGGCCGCACCGCGCCAGCATCACAATATGCGGCGGTGGTGGCGGCGGCGGGCGCGGGGAATCGAGGTCACAGTCGCTGCAGCATGCAGGGCGCCGGTTTATTATATATATATATATATATATATATATATATATATATATATATATATATATATATAACGGGGGTTGGCCGCGATGGAAAAACGCTCGCGGCTCTATGTGGACTGTGCTCGTATTACCCCCCCCCCTTCCAACACACCTTTGCACCACACGAAGAAAAATTATCAAACTCGCACGCGGGCGATAATACACGACAGACTTTACGGTGCGCGTTTTTGCTCATATATATAGAAAACCTTTATAACGTGTACCGTGCCATAAGACGTACGTATAGACGCGCGTAGGCTAAAGAAAGTGCAAAGCTATATATTATATATGTGTATACATATGTATATATATATATATATATATATATATATATATATATATATAATGCCCCGGTTTTTATATTACAGCGCGTACCCGCTGAACCGCCAGGCGCTGCGAGTCGCGGGCACGAGCTACTTGCTGATCGTCCGCCGCCCACTTTATATATATAGATATATGCGCGCGCTCGGCTCGCACGCGAGCGTTGGTAAATTTCAATTTCCTGCGATCATCCTTTTGTCCCTTTATTGCGGCGCATACTGAGAGAGAGAGAGAGAGAGAGAGAGAGAGAGAGAGTGCAGATATATATATATATATATATATAATGGCTATCAGAGGTTCTAGCAGCCGACCTGTCATTAAATTCTATCGAGTCCCCGTGTCAGCCTCCTCCCTCATTCATTCTCGCTATCTCGCTTTCCACAAGCCCTTTAGTCTCTCTCATTCTCCCCGTATCGCCATTTATAAGCTGTGCGCGAGCGGCACGTTCGCCAAGTGGCTTTTAGACGGTCGAAAGTGAGTACATACCATATATATATATATATGCATCAGCGTTTAGCCAATGAGCCTATGGAATTTTAATGGTGCCTCTCCATTTCATTGGGAGATTGCGCCTCATCTTCTCTCCGCTCTCTCTCTCTCTCTCTCTCTCTCTCTCTCTCTCTCTCTCTCTCTCTCTCTTTCCCTCCAAAATGCTTGTTCCCGACCCAACGCGATTTTTCGCCAAGAGACATGAGCCGAGGCATTATTATTATTGTTATTATTATTATTTTATCATGATTATTATTATATTACGCTTTATACGCGATCCCTTGTCTAAGGGGCGATAAACAGCGTTAAAAGCATCACGAGGTTGGGAAAGGAGAGGGATGGGGGGAGGGGTCGAAATCACGAAGAATCGATCGGACTTCGACAAGTGGCGATCAGGAATGTAAATGTGGTAAGTGGAGGGAATGAGGAAAAGGCGAAGTTTTGCAGAGCTGTCCGCTTTTTCCCCAGCGTAATCTCATCATAGGTGATTAACATCATCAATATGCCGTATATATTATATTGGAAAAAAAATTTTCTATTATGACGAAAATATTTTCTATCTTTAATATGAAATAAGTGGTTTTAAAATAAGAGAATATTTTTAATAAAATTTGATCCCTTATAAAGTAAGAAATGAGTGTCTTGTATACAGATTTTAATATTTACAACATAATAGAATCTTGATTTAAATAAATTTTATTTTATATAAGAAAACGATATACTTGAAATAGAGAAGAAAAGACATAATTATTCGATATAATAATAAATGTTTTTTAATACATCGTACCAGTTTTTTAAATTACAAAGAAAAGTTTTTCGACCCAACTGCTTCGGCATAATTAAAACTGTGCGACATTAGATATAGAACAAGAAAGAAGAAACGAAAGAGAGAGAGAGAGAGAGAGAGAGAGAGAGAGAGTTGAAAATAAAAGAAGACACTTTTACACCGCGCGTCGACTTCTCGATTATATAAAATCGAGGGCTTCGCGTAACACAATATATTTAAAAAAAGAACCGACCCTTCACCAGCGCGGGCTTTCATCGGCAGTATATAGAAGTCGATCGATTCGGCCGCGCGGTTTACATTTAAAACGATGCAGTGCACGTTCGTGCTTACACACACACACACACACACACACACGCGCGCGCGCGCGCGCACGCAGACACACACATGCAAATCCGTCGGCCACCCCGCGTCCGGCCGCGGCCGTGCGTCGAAACAAACGAGGGCATTTATCTATTTGATTCTAACGATATATTATATCCGACCGATTGGTTTTCCAACTCTATATACCAAATACTGTATGCTTGCAATATACTGCTGTCGGACATTTATTCCCTCCCCCTCCCTCAGAGCTCTCTCGTTCTGGATCATTAATAGCTCCCCGATATATATTATGTACACGTACACGCTAATTGTTCCCATCGCTCTGTTTCATACCCTGTCAAATGAATGTTATCTTATGGAGCGAGGTATATATATATATATACAAATGAATATGTATTATAGGTTAAAAATTAATTATTGCCATATGTATACGTAATTTTCTTAACAAAATAAATTCGATATATTCTTGGATACGGTTGGATTTAATCACGAATTCCGTAGATCTATTAATGATGCATGCTAATTTTTACTTCCTCTATAATTCCACGCATATATAATATATAATATAATATAAAGACCAGATAATTTTAATTTAATCAAAGTCAGTCCGTTTAATTTTTATATTTACACGCTGCCCTCATCGTATATACCGAGGGTTAGCTTGTATTTTTCTTTATACGCTTTTATCCCAGGAAAATGATTTTTCTCTCGATTTCCAATAAGGCCCGATTTTGAGATTTAAAAACACCTGATGATTGTTAACTCAACAGAGCCGCTACGTGTCGGTGTAAGGGTTTCATTGGGCTCTTATGTAAATTTTCATTCGGTCGTCCAACTAATCGCATTGAAACTATACCTATAGCTGTTTTCATTTATTTGTATTATGAGAAATTACCAAGCATTAGCCAATTGCCACTTATGAAAATTGCGATATTAATTTCGGTCTAAACGTCAGTGGCCTTTTACTACTTGTGCACACGCCGTGTCGTAATTCACTAGCTATGGCCAGATTAACTTTTCTCCCAAGCTAGTGTGGCGATTGGTCGATTTCGTTTTTCTTTCTTTTTTTTTGTAATCACCCAGCACCCAAACTTGTATTTTTTTCTTTACTTCTTAATCATCCGACGATTTTCGTAACTACGTATGGAGCAATTGAACGTGTTATTTGGAAAGGTTACTATATACCGACTAGTCGTGGAAACATCAGAATTCAAAATCGAAATTCTTTAAATGCGGTTCTGTTCAGTGATCCTATATTTAATGTTTTTCTTTGTCATACGAAAGATGGAAATATTATTGAGAGTTTCAATTTTATATATATATATATATCGTTATATGTGTAGATCCTTATTATTTCAATTCTAAACAATTTTTACAGATTCATATATATGTCAATCCAGATAAAAATAAGGGCAATATAACTTTATGAAAATATCCGCTCGAATAAATTTTATAAATTTAATGTAAGGAGTGACGACAACTATAGTCGGCTTTGCTCGGATAAAGAAATTAAGATAATAGAGATTATTGTCGGTAAAAAATTGATATAGATTCTCGTTTGCGTTGATCGATACACACACGCATTCGCTAAATGTACTCTGTAGATCTAATAAATTTAAGAGAATTATTTCGAAATTCCGGTATGGGTCGACAGCATGGGTAATGTTTACTTGGCCATATAAAACCGTTTTTCTTAACCCAATAATAAACGAAGATGAAAATCGCGCGAGACGCGAATGGTTTAATGCGAATGCGTGAGTACGTGTATATAGAAGGACACAGCGAATAAAGTAAACTTATTAGAGGTAAGTCGAAAGACCGTGTAATTATGGTGTTTTTTTTTAATTCAGCGCTTATTATTATTCTGCTATAGGACGCACGCACACGAATATTAATAAAATAGAGTTATTCCCGTTTATATAGACACGCGACACAGTTTATAGTTTCTTACATTCACGATCCCCTTGAAGCTTATTCCACGTTTTTGCGTACAACTACATGCGCACAAGTGCTATTAACTCGTGAAAACGGGGTCAGATTTCAAGAGTCGTCGTAAAGTAATAAACGAAATAACAACAATAATAAACAGCGAACTATGTATTAGCCGATATCATTGCCATTGGAAATCGTTCGAATGCATTTTTATTTAATCATATAGCATCGTTCATAGGATAATTTATAAGTTATTCTTGAAAAATAATAATTTGAAGCGATATAATACGATCCATCGAGTGGTCATGAAAACGCAGTAATTCGAATTCATGATAAAAACAAAAAATTCTCTACTATTCCATAAATATTACTGTAGCGCGTTTAACAGAAAATTTCTGTTGACGCTCTATTTGTCTCTATTTGGCATCGATAAAATCTATAGGCAGTTGTAAAATTTCGAGATTTTACGGCTAATTCGCGCATTGTATTTCCAATGTACAGGTTGTTCATCGATCCATTGAATCGGTGTTTTTTCCTATCCACGTTAAAATCTTTTTTAATTACCTCGCTTTTTACGTTATAATGATTAAATTTCTTTATTTTAATGCGTTTCCAGTAATCCGCATTGAAACGCTGTACTTTACGAATCAATCATTCATGCGATTTTCCCATAGAGCATTTGCATACGTACGACCGGAAAAAGTTTATTATTCATGTGTTAATGTCGATGGTACAGTGTCCGAGTTGCGAGAGAGAGAGAGAGAGAGAGAGAGAGAGAGAGAGAAGAGAAAGAGAGATCATTAATCTACGTATACAACTTTGTTTTCTATTTTCTCGCTCAAGGATCCGATTCCTTCGTAGGAACGATATAGGAAATGTAAGTATACGTACCTTCTCTCTCTCTCTCTCTCTCTCTGTCTCGTGCACTGTTTTAAAAATTAGCACACTACCTCTGGAATGTTAGTATATAATTTGAGCTTTTGCCATTTCCCTCTTTTATGTTTTATTTACGTTTTTTTTAAGAAACAAGTATCAATACGGCAATTATTCGATGTATTAGAACGAGTCTATAACGATGAATATTATTAACCGGCAAATTTCTCGATATGTATATAACTTCAATATATATGTAAACTTTCACTGCGTCTCGGTCGCACTCTCCTCTGTCGAGAAATGCGCGACCTCCACCCGCGCCACTTTTCTCCAGCAGTTAGCAGCCCCTCGACAGACAACGATCAGGTGCAATTGTAATCTCGCTTTATTCGTGATGTACTATTTATTTTGGACACCTAATATTCTATTTTGTGTCTATGTATATATATATATATATATATATATATATATATATATATATATTTATATTTATCCTTTTATCTACTTACATTTCCATCTTTTTCTGTTCGCACCGTCATTAAATACATAAATTGCGCACATAATCGAACCGGCGCGCGTAACCGCGGAGGCCTCTCAGGAACGTATAAGGCGACAGTGTTAATAAAGCATACGAGGGGGGGGGGAGCCGCGTGGGCGAGGATCTTTACCGAAGCCGTGTTGTCGGTCGCAACGCGTGGACACATCACCTCCTCCCTCTGTTTTATTTTCTCTTGCCTCTCTTTCTCTCCTTCATTTTAAAGAAACTATAACCATCGCGAGTTTTCTTTTAGATAGAATATATATATATATATATATATATATATATATATATATATATATATAACGGGCTTTAGAGAGAGAGAGAGAGAGAGAGAGAGAGAGAGAGAGAGAGGAGAGCGCGTTGCGACAGCATCCTGTGTCTATAATACGCGCGTTGGCCGAATCAATGACCGATTGAGAATAGTAGTCGATGGATATATATATATATAGTTATATATTAAAACTGCCTCATTCACGCCTTGCTCGTATATGGCTTATTATATCTATATATGAATGAATTTTATAGCGGCACGGAGAGATTGCAAATTGTGGAGGAGGCTTATGTAGTATATGTGTATACTTCTTCTAACAGCCTATATATTACTTTTCGGAAGGAGTATATTATACACATACATAAATACGGCTTTCACCGATCATTTTTGTTTTTTTTTTTTAAATATACACGTTGACAAAGTCTCGATCAGACTTGTAGATTAGGCGGTGAAATCTGGATCGTTTGAAAATTTCAAGTCTAGTCTATGTATAAATCATGCCATTTTGACCAGTTGTATATAAGAAAGCTTATATACAGAAGACATTTGATAATTCCAATGTTAGTTAGATTAAAAATGTACGTGGCATTGACCGAACCATAGACAGAAAAAATTTTCTTTTGCATACAAATTTCTTTTAAATATTTTTAAGAAAATGTTGTTTACTTAAATTAATACAATTATTATTGGCTTCCATAAATAAATATTTATAAAATAAAATTAATGTTTTTTATTTGAACGTTTTTTTTATTGAATGTTTTTTTATTGAAAATTTTTTATTTAAATTTTTCTGGAATATATTTCTTTCAAACTATATACACCTCAGTTTTCTGTATACAAATAATAAGTTTTTGGCTTACACGCGGCCTTTCTCGGTCTAGCGCCCGTGTCCGCCAATCCCTTATTTCTAGAATCTTAAATACATTTTTCACATATATTCCTATTTCGCTTGATGACTACGAGGCCCTGCTTCACGTCGCATCCACTCCGTGTTGTCCGTGGAAGGGGGGGGGGGACCTAGACGATCGAATCCAATGGGATGAACGCGGATCGAATATGTTCAAAATTTTATACCCGTCACGCATTTCGCACCTCCCGCTCTCGCACTGGCAATGTATAGAACAACCTCTATAATATAATCCTTTTCGTATCGTAAGGCCGAAGGCAATTATTTATTTATTTATTTTTTAATTACAATTCGCGAGACGCGGTCGGGACGGTCTTGCTTGACAGAACCATAATTATAAATATCGGCAATTCTCTTATGTCACTACAGTGTACGTAATATAAAGAGTCGCGATCAATTTTATTCATATCGACAAGGCATTTAAAAAAAAAAAAAAAAAAGACGAATCGATATAAATTACGCGTATATAAATATTTCTTACCTCCGCTTTGAATAATTATTATTATATAACAGATTCAGTAAAGTATAAAATAATAAATGAATCGTGCCCGTATAACTCTATGCATTTATGATAACACTTTTTATATTAAATAACTTTATATACGTACATATATGAGATATGCGTGGAAATTCAAACACACAATAATAGTTATTTGGTAGTAAAGAATGGGGATTAGGTTCAGCCCGCATTGCATTTTTTGTTTACCTCATTGGACTATACTTATTGTATATAAATTATCGTCAAATATTAATTGATTGTCAAATTTCGAGAGAAAAATTGATGAATATCTACTACGACCTGCTATCTAATTGTCCAAGACTTTATTATTCGTTCGTCCCTACGTGTCGGACATTTAATCTGTCACCCCCTCTCGTGGCAAGTAAAATCATTGCACATAAAAATACTACACGTATGCGCGAGCAATCGCATATAATAATTGTTCCCGCGTAATAGAACCCTTATTTCCTTTTTTTTTAACTTGTTTATATCTATATTATAACAGTCGAAGGCTCTGAAACGCTCCGGGAGAAAAAAGACAGTTACCAGAGGTTCCATCACTTTTCAAATTGCAAAATATATAAAACGTACGCATGTATTTTCGCCTGCTTAACAATCAACTTGTTCCGATTGCCGTTTTAGTACTTTATTTATTTTGTTTTCTTTCTTCGCGTTGCTATCTCGGCGATTTAATGCGACAAGATCCACGTGTCGTTTTGCTGCCGCGAATCGACGCCTCGGAACATCCTACGGATTATATGCCGCAAATTTGCATCGAAACGCGGCTATGAATCGACGTTCTTCTTCTTTTTATTATTTTTTTTCCTATAAATATAACATTATGCATAAAGCTACTCGGCTTTTACAGCCGCTGCGAATTTGGAAGCTGGATACACGCACGCGATATATAACTTTGCGCGTGGCGCGTATGTGAGAGAGAGAGTGTGTGTGTGTGTGTGTGTGTGTGTGTGTGTGTGTATGCACATACAGGAATAAGATACCTAACGATCCTCAAACTACCGTCTCGGCAATCTTTCGCGTGCATCTCGACGCGCAGCGCACGCGCCCTCTTTCATCGAGATATCGTAATATACGATAATCCCTCCTTAAACGACGTGACGTCTCTGTGGGTGCCACGTTTTATTCTGACAATCAGCACGGTCTTTATGCGCATCGAGCGCGCGTCGAATCGCTCGCGGCTTCCGCGTACTTGAGCCGCTCGCCGGTTGACTGAAATTCGGACGGGCAAAAAGGAACGAAAAGCTCTGGTCCATTTTTTTATTACTGCGAAATTATATATATATATATATATATATATATATATATATATATATATATGTCTACATACGTACACCCTCGAGCGTGGCTCAATTTAAAGGGCGATCAAACGTAATGAAAATAAACGGAATTCGCAGAAATGACGAAATTTATATACAAAAATATCGTATTGGCATATATTAATCTGTGCGAATGATATGATGTATATGATATGTGTACGTCAAAAAGTTAAATCAACGTCGAAAATTCCAGCAACCGAATCACAAGAATGTAGCGGAGAACTTTCAATTGTTAATGCATAATACACGAATTTAGATTTTATCGATCATTTGTTGGTCATCGAAAAACTTATGTCGCAAAATTCACTTTCACCTTGAATTATCCCGAATCTGAATTCGTGAAATACACGAGGATTATCTTTTATATACTTCATCATGAGCTTCTTTTCCCTTTTTATTCTTACCCTTTTTATGTCTTTCACTCAGGACTCGTGTCTATAACGGACGACACACGCACAGAAGAGAAAGAAAGAGAGAGAGAGAGAGAGAGAGAGAGAGAGAGAGAGAGAGACAGGGGGAGCGCGAGAAAGGGGGTGAGGGCCGACGGGAGGAACGGAGGGAGAGAGGGAGAAAGGAATAATTATTATTATTATTGCTGAATTTTTCTGTTCCTTGGAAGTTATATGGATTTAGAACTGAGAGTCGGGCTCTCCCGCGTGCGCGCTGTACTGCGCGCAATCAATTTTGATTTTTATGCCCGCGCACTTTCCTCTCCCCCATCCGCGAGCTCGCTGCAGTGTACACGCGCTAATGGATTTATCTTTATTTCATTTTGAGAAGCGCTTCGCATACATACAACTGTGTGTGTGTGTGTGTGTGTGTGTGTGTGTGTGTGTACTCGTGCATATATCTCGATCGCGCCGCATAGCGCGACAATAAATTTCTCGGCTCAACATGAACACTCCGGCTAATTAATCTTGTTCGCCGTTATATGCTTATGCACGTGCACACACACACACACACACGCGCGCGCGCATACTTATGTCTGTACAACGCTGTGTAGAGAAAGAGAGAAAGGCATGCACGTATACAAAGTGCGGGTGCTTTCATAAAACGCAATGGGTGAAAATGGAAATTGCAAGGTTTCCGACTGATTTCGGAACTTGGGTCGCTGTATGATTTGGTCCTACACTGGCTACGATATGATAGATATCTAACGCTAATAGCTTAAAGAATTGTAATGAAAATAATAGACACATATAGTTATATATGCAACGATAGAGGAACTTGGTGGAATTGATTAAT
>JACCIC010000030.1:2917500-3032500 GCA_018907035.1 Sycobia sp. Sy_11
TATATATAGGAAAAAGACGCTATCCTGCATTTATATTCATACATACAGACATACATACATATATATATATATATGTATATATATATATTATTTTTTTACATTTATATATAGTGTTTATTATATATATTTATTATATATTTATTTATTGTATATTTATATCACAATCCACGCTTGACGGGGAAGGGGGGAGGAGTCTATACATGAATTAAGGTCGCCGATTAAGCGAGTAACATGCACGTATATATATACACACACACACACACACACACACACATATATATATATATATATATATATATATATAGATAAGCTTGATGCAGAAGATGTTCGTGGAATGGAATGATAGTTGTTGCATACGCGTAAAATTCGAGCCATCGGTTTCAATTTAGAATCTCTATTATTATTATTCTTATTGTTGTTGTTGTTGTGGTTATTGTTGTTGTTGTTGTTGTCGTCGTCGTCATCATCCTCGTCGTCTTCGTGATGGTTGATATTGTAAACGTATATACACTAATTATTGAGTATAGAACAGCATATCTGCGAAAAATATACCGTATATCAAAATAAACGTTCCGGATTAAACGGAATAACTTCTGCGATTTCTTTCTTGTTCTGTCGCGTATGCACGGAGGCAAAAAAATACGAATGACGCACACGCGTTCCGTCTAATATTTGTCGGAAATAGATTAGCAAAATTCGTTTCTTCCCCTCTTGATCCTATTTTAAAATACTGTAAATTTTAGGATATAATTTATAAACATAAATATAATGACACTCGTACCGTGGGCTCATATATCCCAATGTTTTCGACAGGAAATCAGTCCCGTTTTTCATCGATATTTAAATGCAAGTTTGTAAGCTATAATAATATTGTTGAATAATTATGAGCAAAAACGTAAAACACATATAACTGATTATTAACGACCCGGAAAATTGCGAATTAGAAAGCCGGGCCAACGATAATAATTATTAATCCAGCGACTTTATATACGACGATGCTCAAATTCCATATTTTTCAATCGGTCGTTGATTTTTATTACTGCAGTTTATTTCTATTACAATACTTTAATGATAACCCGCGAAGCCTTTTTCCACTGCGCCAACACACTATATATCACCAACTTATCGCATACAAAATTTTGAAGTTTTTCAAAACATACTTATAGATGTTGGTGTGTATGTGTGTACAGCATTTTATACATCAATTAATACTCAAAAAAGAAAAAAAAAGACTTGTTTAACAAATCGTCGAGAAGGCGCTTTTCATTGGCAAAGAGAAATCATATATATTGATATATACATATATATATATATATATATATATATATATATATATATATATATATCAGATGGGAGTAAACGGCAGGGATTTTTATATATCCCGGACAGCGTCGAACATCGATGATAACGTTTATCCCGATCAACCAGCGGCAGGCTGGAGCGATAAGGTTTTAATCCGTTCTGTTCTACCGCATGTATCTGCTGATGTATAAAGCCTTGCATGTTATCTTCGACTACTTGAGCCTGTCTGATCGCCGCGAGTTAGAGAGGAAGAGAGTGAGTGAAAGAGAGAGAGAGAGAGAGAGAGAGAGAGAGAGAGAGAGAGAGAGAGAGAGAGACAGAACAGGATTAATCGGAGCAGCTTTATATCGTGCCTTTCCCTTTTGATTCCTTTTGGTAGATTGTTGCATGTACGTGGGTGGTAGCTCTGTTGATTTCCGATGATTTACACGTACACATTGGATTTTCTTAATTAATATCAACATATCGGTATGCATATTTTTGTATACAATTGAAGTCTTTTGAAAATATCTTATTGTAAATTATCATATATGTAAAAACTAAACTCCGGAGTGAGAGGATTAGCATGTGATGTTATTGCCTGGAATTTTACTTCACCGCAAAGTTGGAGTAATGAGAGAGAGAGAGAGAGAGAGGAGAGAGAGAGAGAGAGAGACAGTGTGTGTGTGTGTGTGTGTGTGTGTGTGTGTGTGTGTGTGCGTGCGTGTTTACGCGTGTTCATGAAAAATGAGCCATTTGCATATTCTATATATATGTATTTTCTATTTAGCTAATATTCGCACCTGGCCTTTTATCAAACAAGGAGTGCTATGTGGATGTCGTGCCATACAATAGAAGATGACATCCTACGCACTAAAATATGTACAAATGTTAACATCGTAAAAACCAGAAAAAATGTCATTGAATTCTAATGAAATTTGCTGTTTTTTGAAAATGTGTTTTTTTGAAAATGCTACTCAGATCTTTGTGTAATTTAAAAAAAAAACTTAAAATAAGTCTTTGTATAAAAATCTTATGTTCATTCACATTAAATTAAATACAGAATTTTAATGTTTCATCAAACAAGTTTATGGCATTTTATAATCTACATTACAAATGAATGCCATAATATAATTATATGAAGTCTAGGATGGCTCGATCGCTAGAGCGAAGGGCGAGTAACTTAGTGACTCGAGTTCAAATCCCGGTCTCGGCCGATTGACACAAGCACTGCTGTAATAATTTACATGTGCTTTGTTTACAAACAAATCACAGAGCTCCGTCGCCGATTAGTACCGGTATTTCAAAGCATAAACAGAGCGACGTTAAAATAACATAAAAAAAAACTTGATTGTATAATTAGTATATAATTCCGCGAAGAATAAAATATTGTTACCATAGTAAGGACTACTATACGGACTAATTCGGGGTGAACTTTATATTTAGATATTTCAACATTTATATTTCTAGTAACAGATAGTTATTTAAATCTGCAAACATATTTTTCATTGCTTCTCTTAAAATTACTGAATTGGGTGAAATTCAAGAAAAATGAATTCCCCCTCCCTTCTCTAATCGTGGTTTAGTACATATAAATTCCTTATTCTAAGCATAGAAATAAAGTCACGAATACTCGATTCGTGGTTTGTAAATTCCGCATTACATGGGTTTTCATGAGGATCGGATATTATATATAGAAGCTGATCCCATATCGAAATTCTCCACATGTTGTAACTTCTCGGCATCCGTGTGAATATATTCCCTGTAAATTAACTGTGTTCACTCCTATAAAATGCATGTAAACTTGAGGTGAAGACTGTGTGAATATATATATATATATTAGCACTTATAACTGTTCTTGAAGAGAAAAAGAATAAGAAGGAAGGAAAAAGGAATACATAATAGCGACAGTTGAAATGAACCGATTTGAACGGGCTGTCAATTTCTCTGTTACATGTATCGATTGAGTAAAAAAGTAATTTGTTCTTTCTTTAAAAGAATATTATATACTGCAAACGTTGAATTTTGATTAATATGTTTTAAATATATCTATTTGATATTGCTGCAGAATTTGAAGCAGTAGAAATGAAAAAGTTTTTTCAATTTTATTTTTATACGTGTTTATTGGTTAGAGAATTTGAAAAACATTGTTATTTCTACATTGTTTGATTTGTCTGATTAAAACTCGGCAGCAATATATAAAAAATAAACCTAATTAGTCAGCTTAATTAAGTTTAGAATATCGATAAAACTCAGTATTTATATAAATACAATATTCTTTAAAACACACATCCGCCTTCTTTATGCTCAATCGGTAAAGACCGACTTCGACAGCCCATTAACGCGACCATTCGAGCCCAAAGATGCAAATTAACATCGACGACTCGAAGCCGCGCAATAAAGTGCCGTAAAATAAAAATAAGAGTTCGTTAATTCGAGCAGGAGCCAAGTGCGCAGTTCGGCCAGTATTATAAAGACGAGAAGGATTTAAACTGCATCATCCGACCTTTTTCTCTTTCTCGCTCTCTCTCTCTCTCTCTCTCGCTCTCCCTCCCTCCCTCGCCCTCTCTCAACTCTCTCTCTTTCTCAATAACCTGCTGGAGAGACAATGCCTCGATATAACTCGAGCGGCAGCCGACTGACCGTCGAATCTCGTAGCCGCGACAAGGCTCGGGCAATTTGCATGGAAATATATATATATATATATATATATATATATATATATATATATATATATATATATAGTACAAAAAGAAGTAGGTTAAACGTCCGTCGTCTGCTGCGCGCATTGCAAGGACAGGGAAACCGACACGTTTCAAACTGACTGCATCCTCGATTATACCATATATAAATATATAAAAGTTGCATAAAGGTTGTTATATAAATAAAAAAAACAACACTAAATTTTTAAATAATTTCCAACAACATGTTGCAGGTTTACAAGTCAAGTTGCAAGCACATCATAACTTCAAATATCTGTTCAATTAAATCTAGACTTTAAGATTTGATTGTTATTATATTATATCTTATGACTAATCGTATTAAACATGACAAATATTTTTTTTTATGTTTTCAAAATTTTTGAAAATGTTTTCTTTGAGTTCTAAGTTTCTAAGTTATTTAATTGCCTAGAATCTTATTCCTTAATGATTTTCTATTAATCGACTTGGGTCGCTGTAAGAATTGTAAACGATCAAGACAGAAAAAAATTATTTTGGTATACCTGAAAAATTCGGTTACTCTGCCATTATTGTTCCCGAATGAAAAATGATTGTATAGAATTTTGTAAAGTGAAAAGCATTTTTTACAACGTGAATAATAAAATTATATGACTTTTGATAAAAAAACATCTTTTCACAGTAACGGTATTGGTCATGCAGAATTTTCATGTAGTACAGAAAGCAAATGTGTGCTCTCAACATTATTATTCCATCTCAATATGCGTCAAAGAAACTTTAAAAATTGAGCAACGTTCCGCCATTCCCGTTCCTTTAACCCACGGAAAGTGTAAATTGCACATTTTTGACAAAAATAAATGTGAGGATGAACTTTTGATGCTAAATAGTATGGACTTTTTCAATATTAAATATCTACCAGTTCTTATGATATACACACACTTACCGTTTATGTAGACCTCCGCGTTGACCAGAGTCTCCTCGTCGTCGGTGTCCGGCCCAAGGGAGACCGGCGTGTAGACGAGCGAGTCCCTCGACCTCATCTTCGACGGGGTCAGCTGCGAGGGTAGCGGGAGAAAAAGGAAAAGTTGCGAGGTTCAAGCTTCGAAGGAGGAGGAGGAGGAGGAGGAGGAGGAGGAGGAGCACCTTACCGCCATTCGAGCCAGCGAGAAGCGGGGAAGCGCTATTTTCTCTCTCTCTCTCTCGCACTCTCTGTCTCGGTCTCTCTCTTTCTCTCTCCCTCTCACTCTAGCCTGAAACAGAGATAAAAGGGTAATATGCATCAGAAGCGTTCTTTCTCTCCCAATATATTGTATATATAATAAGCGCAGCAGCCTCTCCTTTTCACGACCTGGTTCTCGCTTTCGTTATTATCTTTCTCCCTCCCCCTCTCTCTATAAATCTCAAAATATAGAATGAGGAAAATGAACAGAGGACATTCGAAGGATATATTATAATATAATATAAGCCCATATATATATGCATATATAACAGAGGTGCAGGAGCGCGTGCTCATTTTTAATTAAATCGCGCCCAGAGCATGATACGTATACTTGTAAGCTCGCGCGCGCATGCGCTGACCGCGTCGTCGCGCCGGAGCGTAAGGAGCGGCAACGGTTTGCGAAACGTCGAACATCTTTTTTTCTCTCTCGAGCGTTTTCGTCGCGTCGATTTGAGAGATGGTTTGACGGAGGGGAGAGGTGGGGGGAGGTTGTGGCGCAGGGTCGGCGCGCCAGCAGCTGCGCGGCTTCGCTAAATTTTCCCACATAGCGCGCGCCGAGCTCCGTGGGGCTCTCCGCTTTCGCGCCGTTAATCACTGTTATTAATCGCGAAATCACCGGGAATATGGGCTTTAATTCAATTTCTTTTCCTTTTTTTTCGTTTATTTCTTTCTTTTTTTTTTATTTTGGTTTGTTTTTTTTCTTTGTCAACCCGATGGGCGAGTCCTCCCGAGCCAGTGCGTGCAATCGAGGCTGTTTAACGGGGCTTCGTGTCGTTGCACAATAACGTCGAGGGTATATATATATATATATATATATATATGCAATGTCATATAGTTTACATTTTATAGTGCGAAATATGTTGTGAGAAAACTCTTAGAAATAAGTAATTTAATATAAGTTTTTCTGTATGTGAAGTTGAGTTTTAATGTGTATATATACATGCATACCTACATACATATTTACGTTCAGATTAAATGTCTTGTGCGCTAATGGAAAATTGCAACTTTATTGAATACATAATTTAGCATAATTAACTTAACATTAATTACATTTTATATATACTACATTATACTTCTTTATAAGAAGGATTATCGAAGTAGAACAAAGTTATACAGATAGAGCGGATCCTTTCGTCTTATCCGGATCTGGCCGTATATGCAGGATGTCCCGCAGAGTATATATAGATATGTATGCCTCTGATATATGTGTTGAAAATAAAGCCGGTAAAAATTCTTCAAAATTAAGGGAATTCCGATATCTAATTGACGCGTATAATAAATATATTTCATGCTATATGTATATACACTGGAATTAAGTCCACGTTATAAGATCTTACAGGCTTCTACACTTCGCTTCGACTTTCTACATGGCATGAGTAAAACGACGAATAAACGTACCACAGGCCGTAAACTACCGATAATTCGCCTCGTACATTTCGAAACATTTTAAAACCTCTCTGTCTCTCTCTCTCTCTCTCTCTCTCTCTCTCTCTCTCTCTCTCTCGCTCTCTCTCGCTCTCCCCTTCTCTGTCTCCAAAAAGCCGGCAAAACATCACAGTTGACGACTGTGTATGTAAGTCTGTATGTATATTAAGGCTTCACTGGTCGCTTACTCCGGTAGACAACGAGTCATGAATCTTCTCCGAATTCCTATATGCACACACACACACACACACACACACACACACACACACACACACACACACACACACACACACACACACACACACACACACACACACACACACACACACACACAGTATATAACAAACGCCCGGCATTGCAATAAATGCCCAATAACCTTCGGCGCGCAGTATAGCGACCCTAAAAAAGGGACAGTCCCCGGAGTCATGATACGCGTCCCCGCGGCACAGACGCAGCGAACGACAGATCAGCAAGACCATGTAAAAGAGAAGCAATAAAAAGAGGAGAAGCTCGAGCACGTCCCGCGGTTTATCCCGCTATATATATATATATAT
Organism: Sycobia sp. Sy_11; assembly: GCA_018907035.1. NCBI lineage: Eukaryota > Metazoa > Arthropoda > Insecta > Hymenoptera > Epichrysomallidae > Sycobia > Sycobia sp. Sy_11. Next base: position 2,924,658 of record JACCIC010000030.1, read on the forward strand.
ATAATTTAAAACTGAGCGACACGCGGTACTTGTACTTAGACGCAAGCCGTGACTCAGAGCGACAAATATAGAGGAGATCGAGCTGTCTCGGCCTATTCTGCCCCGGTGGCGCAAAATACGTGATCTCGGTCGTCGCTGCTGCGCGTAAAAAGCGCCGATCTTCACACGGCGATCGGACAGCTACTGCTCCTGCCGCTGCCGCCATATACTGCAGCTCCTATAGTTGGTATACCGACCGAGTAGATCGAGTTACCCTGCGAGAGGACGCGCGTCGATGGCGCGGTTGGACGCGAACGTAAAAGTAGGCATATGCATATGTGAATAGACGTGGAGACCTGAAAGTATATGAGAACCCTAAAAAAATTCGCGAGTTATGCATGTTCTGGAAAAAAGCCAATATCGGAAAAGTTGCGGGATGTTTTCCTGGATATTGATTGATGATCGGATCGTAATCACTGACTAATCCACTGCGGCACGTAATCATTACGGAATAAAAATGAGGTTTTTGTTTCAAACGAGACAACAGCGCTTTTGGACGCCAGAAATGAGTTGAGCAAAATATCGTAGTTTTTGATACGACATGGGATCACTTAACAATCCCATACCAGGAGGAGTCGGACGGCTTGATTTCAGTAAATTCATTCGCCAGGTGAAATTTGGGGAAATCCCGAAATGTGAGACCAAATTTGTAATCCAGCATCGCAAAGAAATCCACAATGTAGGAAGTATGATTTAAAAGTCGGAGGAATTTCGAAAAATCCGTCTCCGACAATGGATATCGTCGTCCTGAATTTTGAAAACTTATGAATCTTCCAGGATTGATCAGCGATCTCGATCGGTTCAGTTTTCCAATGTTCGCTCGGCGTCTTAATTTTGCTGTCATTTTAGAATATCTAAAAGGATCAAAAAAGGTACATAAAATTGATATTGTCGACATAAAATTGTCCATCTAGATTATTCGTGAAACGGTCTTTCAATTGCTGAGTTCGACAAAGTGGACTCCCGATTAACAGAAAAAACAAACTTCTTAAATGAAATTACGGCACGGCTACCGTTCAATAACTGGGGAAAAATGGTAATTTTTCTTACATTTGATTTTTTGGGAAAATAAGTATTTCCAGAGATTTTCAGAGAACTTCCATATTTTCAAGTCCAATAAAATTTTTTATTAACTTTGCATATTAAAGATAATGCATGATCTTTTCTTTTAATTGAAAAATTGGCATTTTTTCGAATTAACTATACGCGTGACAAATTTTCTCGAATCATTTTAATTAGTAACAGTCGTGTGGCAATAAGTTAAGTAAATCTTTGTTAAACATTCGTCGATGTGAATAAATCAATAAGCAAAGGTATTTTACGATATTATATTATTTTTAATAACAATCAATGGTTTTAGAGTATCAGAGGAACAGAATACATAATGATCTAAGTTTCTACTGAATCCCTCTTCTCCTCCCAGATAAAATAACTAACAAAATTATACATATATAAATTAATTGAAAGCAATGTTATAAATTGATCTAATTATAATGAACTAGATTTCTCTAAGCTATCTTATGATCGTTTTTTCATAGACATTCAAATGGTTTATAGTTAAATAGATATTCAAATGTTATATAAATATGAAATTATATAAATGGTTTATAGTTAAATATAGATTATCAATCATATTGTTAAAATATCCCGTGTATAAATTTTACTATACTTAAGCTAACCAAATTAGCTCTAATCACACAGTAATCCGCCGAAAAATAATTCGCCAACTTGATGGTGACACCCAGCGACGTATATGATGGAAGTCGTTCGTTCGCGAAGCACGCGCTCGCTTAAAGGTATTAATTATAAGGATAAAGTCCACGGTCACGTACGGACAATTACATAAAAGCCGATGCGGCCAATCGTCGTATCTCGATGCATCCGATCGCTTAATCGTGCGTGTATACGAAACGCCTCCCAACTGTCCGTATTAAGAAGCCCGATTGCATCGATAACGCGTCCGACCATTAATAGGTGTAAAAATACGAAAACTTAATTATGACAATTACATTTAATATATTAATATATATATATATATATATATATATATATATATATATATATATATACTTCCATACATAAAAAGAAATCTTAAAAAAGGCACGATCATACAGAGGTTGGAATATTCGATATCGCAAGATATAAAACGCATATATATATATATATATATATATATATATATATATATATAAAACCAAAAATGAATTCTTACTTCGCCGAGGGGAGGGTCAATAAAAGCAAGTATCGATGAAATAAAAAAAAGTGGGAAGCGATGGAGAAATGGACGATTATCGTCGACTGCTTCTATATATATATATATATATATATATATATATATATATATATATATATATATATATACACTTCATCGTTAACCATCAGCTCTCATAATTATGCGTCTTTCGCCGAGAAAAATCAGCCTTATTATTTTTATACTATCGTAGTATTGTGTGTTAAGGAAAGCGCCAGAAACTATATAGGTCTAATTAGGTACCATTATGCCAAACATATGTACACACATATGTTACATATATATGTGAGCAGAGTCTCCGTGTATAATGACATAGGGAATGACCCCGAGCGACCCCGAGAAAAGATCCCCGGAAAATGCGGGTCAAGACCTGCAAGCGCACGAACGGGCACGCGTAAGCCTAAATCAGGAAGCGGGAAAGGTTTCAATTTGAAAAAAAAAATCCGGTAAGGCGAGGTGGTAGGAGGGTGAAGCGAGTCGAAGAACCAGGCGATGATGCGTGTATATATATATATCTCTGACTAGGAGCGAGGCTATGGCATTATGAGCAAGGGATTCAACCCAGTTTGAGGGATCGAACACTGATATGTTGATCGAAAACTGTTTGAAGTTTCAGGACCTCTGATGCTCTTCGTTTGCTAAGATTTCGATCTTATCAGCGCCCCAGATTGGAAGAAAAAATTTTTAAGCAAAATAAGTTTTGATCAACGTGTATGCTGAGAAATATGTATTTTATTGTTTATTGTCGATTACTTGCCCAATAAACATGTTAACAACTAACCAACTGTTTATTAACGATCAAACTATACGAAGCTTAAAACTATTTTGCTGAAATGTAGGGATTTTCACTAAAAAACTTTATCGGACTTTATAATATATATATATATATAATTCAATTATTGATTATAAGTCAAAAAGTAACTTGCTTACTAATGGTATATCATCAGGTGCTAAAACTAAACAAATTTCATTTATTGATTTTGGTAGTAATCAGATTTAACTCGGTCTGGACAAACTCGAGCACCGATATTTCGTAATATATCGTTATGGGAGATTTTTATATAAGATTTTAATAAAATATAGTTGTAAATAGCTTTTGTCAATCAAGATTTACCCAATTTCATGCACAAATTCCTCTTGGCCAAGTCATTTTATTCATGAATTAAATACTGTTTCATATCCGTCGAATGGCAATTGAAGGAGGTCCTGTTAAAACATCGACTGATGGGTATTTATCACTGGTTTTGTTAGCTTTTACAGTAATGATTAGCTAACTATTCTTTTTTGTTTAAAATTATTTCCAGACATTCAAATGAAGCCCATAATTTTTCAACTCGAGATATGGACACAAATATCGAGCATCGTTTGGCGATTTTCAGTTAAACAGTTTTAATACTGCCTAAACCCTGACCCACGCAAAGTATTGAAAATGTTAAAAATTCTAGAAAGATGTTTGGGCTTTAGAATCCCATTGTAATTTTTTCTTTTATAATAAATATCGTCCCACGGATTTTTTAAGCTACTGTGTCTCAACCATCCTTATATAACAATATATTCTATTAAACCAGCAAATATATATTTATATTTATCAGTTTTTATTAAATATAACTATACCGAGATTCAGATTGTAGTCTAGACTCCAGTAAAGTTACACACACACACACACACACACACACACAGAGAGAGAGAGTCTTAGTAGATAAATAAACGATTGTACCCCTATCGATCTACCCGAGTTCCGACAAAAACGAACGAGCGCGTCGCCGCGCGACGGTCCCTTTAATTTTAAGGTCAAAATCGCGACGCTACGCGGGCAGGGGCGGCGGTGGACGTGGGTTTAAAATTAAATTCATTAAGCCGCGCCGGAAATAGCCGCATAGTTACTCGCGCACCGAGCCGCGGCGCTATACGTCGCGCACATGCGCGCATTGCACGCGCTTATTTGAATTCGCGCGCTTCCGCGAAGAGACAGTCAGGCGGATGGGTGGCGCGTGGGGGGGGGGGGGCAAGCCAGCGTGTAAAGAGTCGGTGAATCGGGGAGTTGGACGGTGGGGAGGGCAGCGCATTAGCAGCCAGCGAGGCCTCCCTAATGTCAAACGCCGCGCGCGACGGGGTTAACTCTTCATTGTTTTATGCGCATGCACTGACTTGCAGCTCGTGCCCCCCCCCCCTCCCAACCATGCCGAACCCTCCCTTTTCGGCCTCTGTACATACTCCTTTAAAGAGGCAGACGCCAGAAAAAGGAGCAAAGGATGTTGAGGGAGAGTGAGAGAGAGAGAGAGAGAGAGGACAGCGCCGCCGACGCTGGCAATGCGCCTCGAGTCTGGCTATTTCCGAGGAACCTCAGACCCCCCCCCCTCGCCACACTGTCTAGGGGGCGGGGGGAGTTGCATCGCCTAGACAGACGCCGGTCGCGTTACTGCCGCCCGACGGCGCGGTATTCCAAAGTGCGGAGAGGGAGAGACGAGCGATCGGGAAATACGTATAGTCTGGAGAATCCGATACTCGGCGGCGCGCGAGTCAGCCGCGCGTGCTTCTCATCCCTTTTTTTTCTGTCGCCCCAATATAGATATATATATATATATGTGAGCGGAAGACCGTGTATAATGCGGCGGAAGGAGAAGTTAAATTGGGCGGTTTAGACGGGTGTCTCTTAGGGCGAGAAGGGCTGGCAACGCGGCGCGGAGAGGGGGGAAGTCGGATGTTTCGGAGCGCGAGCTTACGTCATTAGGGATCGTCGACACCTATACGCGAGAGGCGGGCCACGTCCCGAGGAACAAGCCGAGTGGCGGGAGGGGGAATAAATGGCGTCTGCGGGACTACCAAAAATTCTGGCATATACCGAGAGGGTTGGGGATACAGGAATAAATACGAAAGAATTCGATATATTGCTCTCGAATTGTTTGCAGCCCTTCTTATTTTCTTGTTACCTGGCGTCTACTTTTTATTTTTTTTTAATACGATGCTACGGTATATATTGATAGAATTACTTTTAACGTGCTATATGTACATTTTTCCACTGATACAAATGCCTATAATAATCTTTACAATGTATATAAATACAAGAAAGCAATTTAATCGACCTAATATACAACAGTCCGAAAACATGAATGAAGTCTTCTTAATCGTATATAATAATGAAATACAAAGTATAAAATATATACTTTATTCGATCACGACTGTAATTAGAGCCATCTTCAGTGCTTATCGGAGCCTTGGGCTAATAAGTACTCTTGGAGCCGTAGCAGTAATTTATTTTCTCGCAAGACTAAAGGATGAAAGAAAAAAAATATGTACATTGTTACTTTAAGGCCACGTCTAAGCATCGTATAATACCATTATGTTCTATTATAGTTTTTCTTATAAAGCTAAAACGTTTTCCATAGAAAAAATTATATATGTAGCATATAAGTAGAATACGTTTGACCTAAATAAAATTTTATGAATTGGCCTTTTTTTGCAGAGCTAATATAAATATTAACGTGCTCTTTAAGAAGCAGTGTAATTACTGAGCGGGGGGTCCTGTAGTCCCGCCCTCAAAGTCGGCACTGACTGTAATTGCCGTCGTACGGCTAAAATTAAACGAAATACCGTAGGAATTAAATTATTATTTTTAAAATTATAAAGCGTATTAATAAATAAATAATAATAAAAAAACACTGAATTAATTATACATTATTCAGTCTGAAAAGTGAATGCAAAATTTGTTGAGATCTTTTTCTTTTTTTTTTTATCATTATACCTTCGTTTCATTGCGCGTATGTTAATTGCACAATGGTTGCATTTAAAAGGATCGTTGAATTTCATCGCACGATCCGGTCATATTGCGATCGATATAAGTATACATAATTTAAGCATAATCTTGCATAATAATATTTTTTTTTGGTAGCTGTTCACAGGCATTTGAGACAATAATAATTTGTCATTTATGGGAAAGACATTCTACTTAAGCCTTGGTTATTAAAGTAGAAAGTGATCAACACACGCGCGTGCAGACACATATATATCTTACGTGTATTATGTATTTCATGGCTAGCCTTTATAGTAAAAAGTGTCTCAAAATTGAAACTAAAACGTCCAATCGTTGTTCAATTACCATCCATACTTAAAATAAAAAAAAATCCATACAGAACGTTTCAGAGAAATTAAAAAAAAATCGTTAATTTCTTGTTAATCGATATGCGTTACGTAAACTACCATAATAAGGTCTTAAAAAGCTTGTGTATATAATGACTGTCGTTAAACGATCAACAGACGCGCAGACAATCAATTATTATAGGAAGAAACTATCATTTCTTCCATTTTAATATAAATCAAAGCTCATTCGACGACTATATATATATATATATATATATATATATATATATATATATATATATATGTAGATAGACACAAGCACACACACACACAAACGCGCGCGCACACATCTTCGATATTAATAAGACAGCCTTAAAATATCTACATCGAAAAGTCATTATTTTCAGAAGCAGGTCTACCTACCATATACTGAATTACGAAGATAACATAGAGAAAGATATATAGATGGATAAATGCGCAGAGAGGGAGAGAGGGAGAGAGAGAGAGAGAGAGAGAGCGCGCGACGAGATATTAGTTATATATCTCATTGAACTTTGCGGCCTCCCTCATCAATCTTCGCTCCTTCGATAATTACGCGGGCGTACACGCGTACGCGCCCGGGGCCGAGCGATGCGCGTCGGGACCTGCACGACCTGCGGCACGCGATGTGCGCGCAAGGGGGACGGAAAAAGATGAAGGGGAGAGGCGCTCGGCGAGCGGAGTTATATGGGCAAGGGACGGACAGCGAGGGAGGGAGAGAGAGAGAGAGAGAGAGAGAGAGAGAGAGATGGAGAGGGAGGAAAAACCCGTCTATTTTCAGGCACATTCTCCCACTCTGGAATCATTTTATGTTCCTTTTTTTTGCCCCGACTCACGCCGCCACCTCCTCCTCCGCTCTGTCCTCGAAAGAAGCTCCTCTCGCGCGCGCGAACCTCTTGCACGTCCTATAGCGCGTTCCTGCGTTTGCCCAACACCTCCTGTATACGTATATATATATATATATATATATATATATATATATATATATATATATATATATATATGTACGCGTGCTTCTGACGGAAGGGTGTCGTCGAGGGAGCTTTGCTTTTTTCTGCTCCTCACACCCGTTGCCCTCCCTCCTCTCTATCTGTACAGTTTTGGCCGCTCGAGAGACTTTCTTCTTATTCTTCCTCTTCTTAGTCTTCCTCTTTTCCTTTATTCCCGTACACCGCGCGGGACGCCCTCCACGCGGAGAGGGCGAGTGCAAAGCGAGGCTTCTTTTATACGCGACGCGCAAGTGACCCGCTTATGCCGAAATAGAAATGACGAAGGGACGGATGGGGCCCTTTACCCTTGCCCTCGTCCCCTTCTCAGCATCTTTCGCGACCCTCTCTCGTAACTTCTGACGTTCTTCTTACATACATATACATATACATATATGTATGTATATATATATATATATATATATATATATATATATATATTATATATATATATATATATATATATATATATATATATATATATATATATATAGGGACGTGAAAGGGAGTCGAAGCTAATGCCGATTTTATGCGGACATTTAAATGTACGCTTATGTATCGGCGCTAAATCTGTGGTTGATCGACCAAAGTACGTACTATACAACTTTTGTTATTGTTGGAACCTCAAATAAATTACCGCGTAAATTGTGTGTATGAAATAGAAATACACTTTGTTTAAAACGGTAAATGAATATATACACTGAAAAAAATATTTTCCGATATTAAGTAATTATTTACTTGTTTTGTACCAAGTAAATCATTTTCTTAAGTTAAGAAAATATTGACTAGATTTAAGAGTACGTGGTTTGATTCAAGTGAATTCTTCTTGCATGAAGTAAATCTTCCTTGATTTAAGAAAATGCTTTCTCAATTTAAGAAAATAATTTACTTGGTACGAAAGAAGAAAATATTTACTTGATAACAGATATTTTATTCTAAGTGTATGTATATATAATTGTAAAAAGGGTAAATGTTTAATGCTAAACAAACTATTACAAAGTCAAAACTAAAGACTAAACGCATCTTCTACAACGATTCAGCTAATGGCATAAACTTCTGTTCGCCCCTACCCCCCACTTTCATTTTTTATGCTTCATTCATATACTCTCGGTCGCACCCGGGCATCTCCGTCTATCCCCCTCTATCCTCTGCAAGCATACACATATTGTTACACTCGAACAATGACACATATAGGTAACTCGATAAAAGATGTTTATCGTATTATTACTTACTTTTATATCGGGTTTTACCGAAATAACCTTGAAACGAAGATATATACCGCTAGCTGCTATATAAGTTATAAAAATATACCTAACATAATACCCTTTCACGATTCTTCAACGAGAAGACACTTCGGGCACAGTACACGTTATACCCTGGCAGGTGCATTAATCGTAAATCATACACCCCCCCCCACTACACACGCGCGTGCTCAAATTTACAATGGCCCGAATTATTATTGAAACGGAGTCAGGAAAATATACTTGCACACACGAATTAACACTTGCGTGTTCATATATATATAACGCACCAGCAGCACCTCGCACCCTTCGTTTTTTTTCTCCTTTATGAAGCAAAATAAACTCCTCTCTCTCTCTCTCCCTCTCTAAGACCCTCTTCCCATAAAAGTCAGTCAGTTCAGTATCCAAGGCACGTACGCGCGTCGGCGCGTTTGTATCTCCATTTGATTATATACAAGAAATTCTGATGTTAATGCGTGACGCTGAATAAATAACGAAAGTACGTAACTATACTCTGATTTTTCTCACGGTATGGCCATTTTTATACAGGAGCACTGTAGTTTGTTTACTTTCTCTTATTGCAGAGATAGCGTTCAATGTGGTGTTACTTTTTGAATCATAATAATAATTAACGTGTAAATTTTCAATGTTATAAGATTATAAGTATTTTTACGTACGAAATCGGATTGAGTCGTCAATCTGGGAATAAATTCATTCGCTGCACCTAACGTCGTCGTAGACTTTACTTATTCAGCTTACGGCACGCGATTCCACAATGTGAATTAAATAAAATTTTTAATGAATAATATGTAAAAGTACAATATATATATATATATATATATATATAATTATATATATATATATATATATATATATATATGGAACGTATTATTGGTTAACGTACGAACATTGTGCAGTGATATACATAAACTGAAAAACGAATCAAAATGTACATAAAAAAAATTTCATTTACATCCAATAAATTAAAAAATGTAAAGTGTTTTTGGATCAAGTAGTTACTTCCTCGTAAATCAGACATCGTTTAAATCAGTTCTCTCTCTCTCTCTCTCTCTCTCTCTCTCTCTCTCTTCCGATCCAGCAGCTTCCCGTTGTCAAGGAGTATTTCCAAAATTAAGCCGTACAAAGTGGTTTTATTTTTATATGCTCGGATGTGTATTAAGTACGTCACTTCCGAGGAACTCTCTCTCTCTCTCTCTCTCTCTCTCTCTCTCTCTCTCTCTATATATATATATATATATATCTGTTTAATTTAATTGATCCATGGTCCCTCGCAAATCCAACAGGAAGTATCGTCTAATGCCACGGCTCTAAAATTAGATCGGTGAAATTTTTATCGATCTGCTCAATGCGACTCGAATTTTTTACTGTGGAGTACATTCTTTTAAATCCATGCTCTCGCTGGGTACGGTCGGGGCTGATTCGCGAGTTGTGATGGGGTACGCAAAAGTCAAATTTTGTTTTCTACGGGATTAGCAACAGTGATCGGTACTGATCAAGCAACAAAGCATCAAACGATAACACCCATTTGAAAGGGCGCATAGTGGATGATTGGAAATTGCTCGTGAATCGGTGCGCTCTGAATACACGTCGCTCGACCGTTGTCTTGGTAAAAAAGGGCAACTATTTCAATCAGCTATTCATTAGCGAATTCGTCATTTTTTTACCTTATTTTTTGTCGTTGCTGTCGAGAATTTTAGCTCGTCTATAAGAATAATGTGCTTTATATGCATATAGCGTACACGATGCCTTGAAGTTATTACAAACGAGTTCCAAGCTTTATTTTAGTATGTGAAGATTTTATCGCGATTAACTTATTACTAATGTTGAAGGGGGGAAGAGCCTTTTTGTACGAAAAATCGTATATAGACAATAAACGGAGCGGTAAGTCTTTACTGTGTTAGTTTTCTGTAGAGACAATATTATAGGAAATATGCCTATTTCATACTGCAGACTTCATCATACTGTTTCATTGGCGAAATGACAAGTCTTTCGGAAATGGAAAAAATATTTCTATCTTAACAATTGTAAATTGAGAAAACTTTATACGTAAATTGTCGGTGATGAGCTTAAGGTGCGTGTAAGTTGATTTTAAAATTGAATGAATCCGATATCCGATTCAAAGACTTCGAATTGTCAATGTTTTATATAGATCCTTAATTCTTTCAATGCGCAAAGTAAAGAAAATAAGCAAATGAAGAATCCGGCAAACGACTGCTGATCTAGTCGGTATAATTATTTTTTAATTACAGGCAGCGAGTTTTATTCACCTCAAACTTTTACACTGATCGATACATTCCGTAACTATATATTCAGATAGTCTAAATTATATATATATATATATATATATATATATATATATATATATATATAATTTAGACTATTTGAATTAGTTACTTTTTATCTTCATAGCGCGCTCATTTACTTTTAGAACTTCAGATTAAACAAATCATTCCCTTAAGCATGTTTTAAGTAATATCTAATTTTCCTGCTCTATTTATAGACGAAACCTAGAGATATTTATGTTTTTTTCAACTTTCGTATGCACGACTAATGTCAGTGTACGAGAGCATCGCTTCAGTCGAGTTCCAATGCCCATATCAAAACCATTGTATTGCCCAATTTCTTCGCGCTCGTCGACTTTACGCCCTCTAATGATCTTCCTTCAAAGTGTCGATTAAGTCTCCGCCGAAGCTACTGTATATAATAATCGGCCTTTAATACTTTGATCATATTTTGTTTATTGATACCTATACATATAAATACACTATACACACAATACCAAAGCATCAGATATTCTCGCCTGTACACCGAAATATTTCTGGCGGTATATATAGCATTTTTAAAACGCGCTCGCGCACGCACGCATATACGACGTGCGAACACACGCAGGCATCGGAACGCGCGCACACGTACGCGCGCTCTGGACGAGAAAAAGAAATCCACGAGCCATTAGTCTCGGGGGGGTTATTTCGCGAAAATCCGCGCTCGCTCGCTCGCTCGCTCGCGCGCCCGTTGCGTCGCGTCCCGTCGTCGCAGGGGGGAAGCGCGTTAAAAAGTGTATAATTAGTCCAAGGACAGCGTTGACGCTGTACCGCCGCGCCGCGCCGCTATGCCGCTTCTGCATCTGCGCCCCTTTTAAACCTCTCTCGCGCGACGCTATACCGCTGCACTCTACGGCTGCGTTCGGTCGCCTCGCGCCAAACGGAACGCGCCGTTCGCGGGGGGTCGTCTTCTGCTGCTTTTATATTTGCATGTGTGCCGCTGTATACGTACACACACACAGATATTTACAAGGCGCAGCGCGGCAGAAGAGAAGAAAGAGCAAATAGGGGGGGGGCATAAGGGGTAGGAAAGTTCGTCAACTCCGAGAGTTGAACGAACTGCGACGGTACGCGGAGGGTATTTAAGCGGTCCGACTCCTATGCGGCAGTTCGAATATTTTTTCGAGGGAGTCGGCGCGGTTGCTCTTCTAAACCTACAGTCTTTTTGATAAAATAAAGAGAGAGGGAGAGAGCGAGAGATCTTTCGTATTTCTTTTACATGCACGGTTCACTGGAATTGTCATTTTCTCAACAGCTTTTCTTACGCACGCGCGCACATGTCGAGATGCGCGGCACGCGCCGAGTGCCCGTCTACTCGCTGTCAACTCTCCCCCCCCCTATTCTATCAGTCTCTCTCTCTCTCTCTCTCTCTCTCTCTCCGTTTAGGATTACCGCAGGGGGGAATAGGTTTAAAGCGGGCGCTTCCTTTTGACTTTTCAACTCCTTGACTTTTTACGGTGTGTTTTTTTTTCCTCGATTGATTTTGTCGTCACGGGAGAGTATATAGCTATAGCTGCATGCTTCATTTCTATTGGAAGTATTTTTAAAAATAAAACCGAACATCGCGAATGATGTATAAAATTTAATCACTCTAAGAGTGTTGAAACAATCACGTATATATACATAGCACATGCTGCCAAGGTATTTTTTCCACTTATCCAATTTACTTCTTAAATTTTTATTTAAATTTTTATTTTGAATTTTTAAACATTTAAGTGCAATTATATTACGAGTATTAACAGTTTATTGACATTATATTTGGATAATCAGCAATTATTTTACAGAACAAAACTTATCCTGCGTTGCTTAATATAATCGACACAAATTGTTAAGCAAATCAATTTGGTCAGTTTACTACTGAAAATATAATACAGTTAAATATTTAACAGTACTAAAAAAGTACAACTAAAAATCACGGTTATATTTTTTCAAAGACAAATCGTATAATAAGTTCAAACATCACATGAATGGTGAAGTTACATAAATATAACTTATTTGTTAAATAGCACATACTTAAGACAAAAGAATTTCTGTTATTAGGTAAATATTTTCTTGCTTTATTCCGAGTGAATTATTTTCCTAAATTCAGAAAATACTTATTATAGATTTAAAACGACATGAGCTGACTTAAGTGGACTCTTCTTGCGTCGAGTAAATACATTCTTCATTTAAGAAGATACTTTCTCAATTTCAGAAAATAATTTACTTGGTACAAAACAAGAAAATATTTACTTGATTAGGGGCATTTTTCTTTTTGGTGCAGTGTAGAGAAAAGTGATAAAATAAAAATATATATATGTTCGCATGTATACGCAATGACTGTACCATAATTGTATAATTTGCTATTGGATTGTCTATGTATCGAAATACATATTTGCTTTTATTATGTAAATAATAGAATACTTTCGTATTTATCCGATGAAAATAGAGTTCACTTTCTCAAACGAGATTATTTCTAATTTAATATATATTTTTGTAATTTCAGAAAATAATTTACTTTATAGAATAATCAATAAAATCTTTTACACGATAGCAGAAAATATTGTCTCATCGTGGCCTGATAATTTATATTATATATATATATATATATATATATATATATATATATATATATTATTGTTTATACAGCACGGAGTAAAATTTAATAAATTTTTACGGAGATATATATATATATAAATGTAAATCATTTGTAAAATTGGAATGTAGAGTAAAACATAAATTGAAGAAAGAAATAAACGATCAAAGAGAAAAATATATTGCCATTTGAATAGTTTAAATTACGACTCCGTCCACTTTAAAATATTTTCAATCCCCATAAGAAATCCATACACTTGCGTAAAATTAATGATTATAAAAAAAAAGTGGCCGTACGAGCTTCTATATACAACAACGAATCTATTATCGTAAGCACTCGTTACCGCGCGATGATCTCGTCGTTTCTACGTGCACGATACTCTTAACCGCGCTCCTCAATGAGGGGCGGGGGGAGAGGTAAACCACGGTGTAAATTATACAAGGTACGATAAATTTTCGTAAAACCATTATTTCTTCTCGATCGGGCGCGAGCCGCAGTTGGGCCCAGTGCATGCAACTAAATATACAGTAAAATTTCGATAAATTCAACGTTTCTACATAATCTATACGTATATATATATATATATTCAAATATATCGCTCGTGTCGACTGTGTGGGGGAAGGAGGGGGGCAGCGAATGATATATACGATCCTTAGATGTAAATGCACGGCATCGCGCACCGAAAATATGGAGCGCGCGAGTCCGATTTATTATACGTACCTACCCGGCTCGGCGGGGCGATCGTGAAGTAAAACAGGCCTTCCGCATCCTGGCGTCTTTATAATATATACGCTTGTGTGTACGCGCGCGCACGCGTGTGCGTGTATAAAAAGCCCCGAGCGGAAGCAGCCCGTGACTCTTTTTGGGGCGCGCGTGCGCGGGTGGTGGCGCGCACGAAAATTCATCACCGCCGAAAAATCTAGCCGAAAGCGACGATCCACGGTACGGGTTCACCGAGCCAAAGCCCATATATCTTTTATATATATATATATATATATATATATATATATATATATATATATAAATCTATCTCTCTATCTAGCGATCCGTCTCTTAGCCGCGATGCTGCCTATGCGTTCTATCTCGCGTCCCCCCTCCCCTCCTTTCCTACCGACCGAACTGAGAAGCCGGTTCCATATACATGACACATTAGAGGGACGGAAGAGCTCTCGCGCGCGCAACGGCGCAGCAAGCGGTCGCATATAGAGGCGCGAGAGACGCGATAGATCCGTGGGCAGGGACGGGGCGGCAAAGGGAGGGAGTTAAATGATGTTTGCAAAGGGTGCGCGCGTGCGGCGGTGATATATATATATATATATATATATATATATATATATATATATATACACGCAGATATATAATAGAGCGCAAGCGTGAAGTCGCCGCGACGAGTGAGTTCTGCGGCAGTGCCACACATACGCCGAAGACCCCGTATAATCGCCGTACTGCAGTTGCCATATAACTGCGGCGGGCTTTTTTTCGATAAAAATAGCGGCGGCGACGACGGCAGCGTCGCTGCCTGTAGGACGGAGGAGAATTACAGTGGTGGTAGTGGTAGCAGCGGCGCACGCGGACGGCACCCCGCGCGCTGCCTATACCTATATATATATATGATGTATTTCCGGTATGCGGCGCTTTTCAGGACGGAGAGCGGGGGCTTGACGACTGGGGCAGCCGCGCGCGATTTCCTGGTCTTATCGCGATTGGAATATGGTTGGGGGAGGTGGGATCGGATGATCCTGCCACAAAGGATATTTGGAGCTATAGCCATCCGACGATGTAGGTATCGGTATCGGCCGGTCGATGAACCCCGATGACGGTGTCGACGGGACTGGATCTGGAGCCGTTTTTTCTATACAAGAGTTGGTCGCATTATACCCCGTTGCGTTGCCCGTGTATATTAAATATTCGGAATGTATAATACGTGCGCGCTATATATGCGCGCGTACCGGTATTTACGCATTATTTGAGAACGAATTTAAATTATAGGAGCAAAAACATCCCCGCTGGATATCGCACAATATATACGAAATGATGTATGTCGTTTATATGGAGCGTTCGCACAATATCACCAGACTTCGCGACCACTTGTCACATGCGTCGATCGTCACTGTCGCCGATTTTTTTTTTTTAACGATCGTTGACGCTGTGTCAATTCTATGTATTATATGAAAGTGGACTCCCCGATGAGAAAGTATATATTATAGAATATATCCATTAAATTGTCAGAATCAAATGGGATAGAAGAAAGCGATTCGATATAGGAACGAGGTTATTTGTTTTTTACTATATTACGTTATCGCGGTATTCTCGTTTTAAGTATTTGCGAGTTATTGATAGTCGTTGAGTCTTCTTCTTATCGATGAATCTTGATTTCGTCTATCTGCTATTGGATATTTATATAGAAAAAAATTTTATACAAAATTTAAAGTTCAAGATGAACGGATTCTCTATATATATGTACGTTAGACGATATTATTCGTGTTTTTAATCAAGTTTTATTTAGAAATGTATCCTGTAATTGAAGTACATAAAATATAAAAAGAATTTTTTCGAATAGATAGGCATCCAAGTTCCCCGTGTCGATATTAACAATTAACAAAATGTATGCACGTATATTAGGTGGATATTTACTTTCAAACCTTAGGTTCGTCTTTTAATCGAGAAACAAAAATCGAGTAAAAACATATATATATATATATATATATATATATATATATATATATATATATATGTATATATATGCATGTGTATGTATAATATACCTATTCAACAGGGAAGAAGGAAATACCAAAAAATTCGATGTCGCTCGAGAACCCGCCTTCGAAATGCGCGCGCGTGACACGGTGCACGACGCCGGAATCCCAGCGAAATATATATATATATATATATATATATATATATATATATATATATATGTATACACTTATAATATACACACTTGTTTTTGCAAGCCAGCTCGCGATTACGCGGCGACACGTATCAAAGGGGTTTTCATTGGCCGCGCTCCCAAAATTTTCCTCGCCCGAGCCTTCCCACGCGCCTGCGCCCCGACGGCTGTATAGGTGAGGCGAGAGGCACACGACACGCGCGCCGTCCGTGTATCGTATCGCGGCGCGCGTGCGTACATGCACGCTCGGGATTTTAGTGCACTTTGCGAATATTAACGGTTATTCTTGTTAATATAGGTTAGAGGAAAGTTTAGCGATTGTTTTCTGCTGCCGGATTTAATATTAACGAAATTGTATATAAACTTGTGTGTCTGTTAAATTTTATGTTACAATTTACACTTGTCACATATATAGAATACCGATAGAGACGATATATCATAAAGAGGCAATGCTATCTAATTAATTGAATATTAATTGTACAAATCTTAAAATCTATTTCTGTCAGTCACATACATAGAGTTAATTATTTAAGCGAAGATAAAAAAAATGTTCCATGTATAACAGAGAATTTTACTACATTTTTTTTACATCGATACGCCTAAATAATTTGAATATTATAATAATATTAAATTAACCCAGTGCTCCGGACGTCGAAATTTAGATTCGGAACACGGAATATCTTTTATTGCACAGAGAAATTTTTGATCGTTTGTCAGTATAAAAGTTATAGAGAAAGAACACACACACACACACACCACCCACAGCACACACACACCCACACACACACACCACACACACACACACCAAAACATACAACAACATACATAACGTTAAAAGTAACGAAGGAATGAAATTCCTTCGTTTGAGCCCTCGAACGTTCTAACGTGCTCGAAGCGTTCAAGCAGTTCAGAAGAGCACGAAGAGCTCAAATTGTTTCAATCAACGTATTTGACGTTCACCAAAGTATATATATATATATATACTATATAGTTATTATAAGATATATGGAAAAATTACAACGCTCATAATGATATTCAGATGTTTGGCTCGGGGGGGGGGGGGGGTTAATGCATGCATTTCACCGCACTCGACAAGAGTTTTAAGAAATTCTTCTCACTAGCTTCTAAACTATAATATTCCTATATATATAATTCTTTTGTTAAAAAGGTCTCTTTAGCGTGTTCAGCAAACATTCGCGAAATTTCGCCGCGTGCACCGCGCGCTTCCCTCGCGTTTTATTATTATATATTTTTGTCGTATGTCACTTTATCTAAATTTGTAGAGAAATACACACACACACACACACACACACTCACACATATATATATATATATATGTATGTATGTATGTATATAACTATTATTCGCGCATCCACGCGTACGAGGCGCATTTTCGAGAGCCGGAATGTGTACCGATTTACGCTTGCAGAGGCAAAATATATATTATCATCGCGTCCCAACCGCGCGTATTCTACTGTAGGTATTCAAAGTAGTGTTAAAAAAAAAAAAAAAAAAAACAAAACAAAACAAATCAAAACAAACGAAGAAAAAACGAGAAAAGAAAACTATAAAGCCACGCGCTCGCGCGAAAGCCGCTCAGATTTGTATGTATGTATTATATATATATATATATATATATATATATATATATATATATATATATATATATATATAATTACTCACCAGCGGAGAAGCTTTTAAAAGCTTAAAATAACGGTCCTCCTTTCTGCGATCCTTTCTTTTCTTTGTCGCTATATATTATAATATGCGAGAGAGTAAGTCGGACTCGGGAATACGCTCACGTTTCTCAATGGGAGGTTGAACCCTCGACGACGCTTTCTGGAAGTGTTGCACTTATCGGCACGTATTCGAAGGCTCCCTCGAATCATACAGTACGTAGGGAGTGACGCGACCTACCATATAAAGCACTAACCGTATAAATAATTATTTTGTTATGCGAACCATAATGTTTAACTATATATGGATATGTGTATCTGTACGTAGACGTCCGACCCGTAAGTCGACTATGTATAGATGTATAGGAATAAACAGTAGCGTATCTATATATAAGAATGTAAACGTGAACGGACTAAAAAAACGAGATATTAAATGCCTCGCACGGAACAGTCGGCAATACGAAAGCTTATCGTGTATGTAGGAACGAACCGTGCCTTAACTCACACGCGACCGCGCCTCCGACGTGCATACAGACACATATGGACGTACGATCGAAAATCGCGCCGATCGCCGGCGCCCCGTCACCGCGGGAGATTTTAACGCGCCGGGCGCGCGAGCCCGTGGCTTCGCCTCGTCGGCAAACGCACCCAGGCACGGGGGTGGGGAGGGCCGCACACCGGCCCTGCTGAGAGGCGTCGCGCGTCGCGGACCTCCGGCTCCGTCACGTGGCGACGACCGAATGACCGGGCGAGAGGGGAGGCGCGCGAGCTGCCACCCACCATCCCCCTCCGCCCCGCTCCCGAATTTTCGTCCGCGGCGGCGGTGGCGGCGGCGTCGGCGGCGGCGTCGTCGTCGTCGTCGTCGTCGTCGTCGGCTTCTCAGCCGCGCGCCGCCCGCGCGGCCGTCGCTAAATACGGGGACGGTATAGGCGCGCGCCCGGCCGCGTCGCGACGCCGGCCGCCACGGACTATTATATATCCGCTTTTTCGCTCCTCCCCACCCCTGCAGCTCTTCCTATGTCGGTATGTATATGTATATATCTAAAGCGCTCAGGGGACGACGGGGTTATAGGCGTCTTTTCGAGCTTAATCCCTGTATAGCGATGGGGAAATACCCCGATGGCAAATTTCATTTTGTGCGTCGCCTATTAATACATCGCTTGCTTTTCATTGTTCTTTTCTTTTATACGAAATGAAAATTTAACATCGTGGCGCAAAAAATATAGAGATACATGTGCAAAAGGAAATTTCATTCTTTTAATAACATACGTTTAACTTCACTTTATATAGCCAGAGAAAAATTTTTCAGCGAAGATTATAATATTTAATTTAAATGATTGTCCACTTCTCAGCTATGACAAGTATCAAAGATGGATAAAATATTTTAAGAATAAAAATTTCTCTATGAACAATTCTTATTCAACTTCTCAAATAGTTCATGTTATTAATATCTCGGGCAAAGCCAGCACGCTGGAGAGCTAATAATACTATGTGTATATATATGTATGCGTATATACGTATCAAATGTAATTTAGATAGTCTAATATTCATTTTTTTATAAAATCTATTATGTTACACGTTGTCGACAAGTATAGCAAGGAATTTGATTAATTATTGAATTTTCGGTTGAAAAATTACAAATAATATGTGGATGAAAGTTTAAAGGATTATTGTTTTTATTTATTTTTAAACGGTATAATGATTGCGAAATATATCATTATTTCTGGGTATTTTTTAACAATTAAAAAATTTTTTAACAATTAACAAAATAAAAAAAAATTTAATAATAATTCCAACTTTTCATCGCTGTTTTAGAAAAAAGCTGGACAACATTATTATCAACATTATACAGTAATTTTTAGTTTCCATACGTATTACATTTAAGCGAATGAAAAACACTAACGGTATATCGGACTGAGAAATATAGAAATATAAAACGAAGTATAGAAATAAGTGTTATATATCGACTACATCTATGTATATCTCTCCCACTCTCTCTCTCTCTCTCTCTCTCTCTCTCTCTCTCTCTCTCTCTCTCTCTCTCTCTCTATCTGCCTCTCTCTCTCTCCTTTCCTTCCTCTGTGAGACAGCTGATGCTGCTGCCTCGATCTTGTCACACTTATTGTACATTTTATAGAATATCGGCGCTCGCGAGGGTTGCGCGTATAGCTTCTATCCCCGATGTGTTGTTTTCTTTTACTCGATGCGCATGTGCGGTGCGCACGGATACACGTGCACCTGAATAGAGGAAGCGCGGGCATGTCGGGAGATAATTTATGTCTAATAAATATACATGTATAGATACACACCCTCTCGGTAGAAGATCTATGAGACGACGTGCGCGCGAGCGGGTCAAAGAGTCGCGGCTCCCATTCTCTCCTCTCGATGATTCCACGAGGATGTTTTTTTCTCACCGAGATATCGGAAGTGAAATTTTCAGTGTATGTGTATATATATATACATACATGAACGCTTTTTTAGCGTACGGTGAACGCACATTGATTAATACATGTAGTTATTCGTGTACACTAGTTGTATGTATATAAATATACTTATAAGAGTTCATAAATATAGCGTATGTATATAATATATACATAAGTATAAAGAAGCATGTATACGAAATTTATTGTAGTACATGAACTTCAAACACACATCTAGTGTGTCATTATTGGAAACTCACTTTGCATTGTGGAAATTATAATTACATTGAGATTTTTTACTTAGGGGAGGGGGGGTTGGAACATCTTCATCGTTTATATTAAAAATGAAAATTATTACGGTCAACTCAATTATCGTAATGAATGTATGAAGTAAACATATAAAAAGTTGAATTATTTTGTATATTTATAATAAAGAAAAATCATTTCAATATTGCATTCATTGCGGTTATTTTTTGTTTTTTTTTTTTTTTTTAGAATTTGCTGATTTTTTCAGAATTATATTCATAATGATAAAAATGGAAATTCTTATTTATGTCCATAATTTTTAATAATGTCATTTTGAATAGAAATTTAAAACGCAGTAAATATTTGATTCCAGTTGTATTATTCGAATATGCGTTCATTAGGTATTCAATATTCCAGTATCTCGATACTTTTATTTAGAGGATATTATAACGATTGCATCTATCGACATGGTTATATTATATAACTAATATTAAATATGCCGTATTTCTAGTATTTCTCTTGTGCATGGATATGTAATTGAAATAGAGCAGGAATGAAAATATAGAAAAGTACCAAAATAGGAAATGGTAATTAAAATACCAACTTTTGGAGGAAATACGGTAACATAAAAGGAAAAACTTCAAAAAAACAAACACTGTTCGAATCGATTTTTTGGCCATTTTTGAGATTGAATGATTATTTGGACCTTAAAATATAGACATACTACTTGAGGAAGCATGCTCTGTGAAAAATACGTCGGCACGTGATGGGAGAGACAAGCAATTATTTGTGTACCGTTTCTTTTTTTTAAATATTCTTTCTTTTTAGAGATACCTCTCTTTAAAAAGAAACGGTCTTTCTTTTTAAAGACATCATCTGTTATTGAAATAATAAATCGTAAGTGCTGTAGTTAAAATGAATTTTATTATCAGGGATATACCAGATGTGTTCAAAAAGTAACGAGAATTGTTAAATTTTGAGGGTTTGGCGAGTCCGCCTGTATAAAAATTTTTTTATTATGTTGGTACGAATACCCCTGAAGTATGATAAAATTTTCAGCAATATTCATTGCTTACTTTTTAAGTGGCAGCCGCTAACGTTAGACATGTTTTTTTGGGTTCGGCGATTTTCGTTTCTGAAAAAAAAATGGAGCAAAGAATATGTATTCAATTTTGCGCAAGAAATGAAGTAAAGTGTAGTGAAGTTTGTAAAATGTTAATAAAGACATATGGTGAGTCTGCTATGAATAAAGCAAGGATTTATGAGTGGTATAAGCGTCTCCAAGATGGCCGCGAAAACGTTGAAGATGACGAACGACCCGGACGCCCAAGCACATCAACAACCGATGAAAACGTGAAAAAAGTGAAAGAAATAGTTGTGAACGATCGCCGAATCACAATCAAAGAAGTCGCCGATGATGTTGACATATCAGTTGGCTCATGCCATAGAAAATTTGTTCCAAAATTGTTGAATTTCGAACAAATACAGCGGCGAATGGAAGTTGCAGGAGTCAAGCAGGAGTCGCTAAATGAAGTTAATAACGATGCAAAACTACTAAAACGTGTTATAATAGGTGACGAAACATGAGTTTCCGGATATGATGTCGAAACTAAGGCTCAATCGTCCCAGTGGAGGCATTATGGATCGTTAAGACTGAAAAAGGCGCGACAAACCAAAACCGCCGAACTCAAAAAATACGTCCAACGTTAGCGACTGCCAACTTAAAAAGTAAGCAATGAATATTGCTGAAAATTTTATCATACTTCAGGGGTATGCGTACCAACATAATAAAAAAATTTTTATACAGGCGGACTCGCCAAACCCGCGAAATTTAAAAATTCTCGATACTTTTTGAACACACCTCGTATCTTAATTTTAATAAAAAAATTAAGATGTATGCGATATTAGATACAAGTCAATCACAAGAAAAGTTGTGTAAAATTTAGTTTTATTGCATTATTGTGTTATAATCATAATTATCGTATAATCATGTTTCCAAAATGAACCTCAAGTAAAATTATGATAATCGATTCGAACTAAAAGAAATAAATTTTAAAAAAATTACTAAAAATGAAATAGAATAATAATAGTAATAAAAAGAAATACTTAAAAGATCGGTAGATTTTGACATTCAGGATTCCTGAAATACTGCACATAGTTGGAATGAAAAGACCAAATCATTAGGAAAAGGTTCGAGAAAATAATAAAAAAAAATTGAAATTGTTGATATTACTATATTTTAATCTCTGATTTACAGGAAAAGATTAATTTGTGATAGAATCGAACCGATAAATTCCTTATTAACCAGTTTATTGCCCCTCTTCAGTGGTCCTCTTGTTTAAATTGTTTTTCTTCCCTGTCTTCCTATCAACTTTCGTTCCTTCCTTCTTGTATTTTTTTCGTTTACTTTTTCTCTTTACAGGTATTGTAAGAATTCAGTACAGAGACTTTTTATAGATATATATTCAACAAACTCCTATTTTCTTTTCACCACCATCGAGCTCAAATATCATTTTGATTGGTTTTCCGAATCGACTGCCTAATGCATTCGTTCGTACGAATTTATATGCCTTATGATCGTGCACATTTTTTTTTATGTAAATGTCGATGAAGTTATTTTAATGTAAGATGCTTTATTTATATGCTTTTCAATTTTTGTTACTTGTATGTATACTCAAAACTGATAATTTACATTACACTTTGTAAGGAATGCATTGTTTGCTCGACTTTTTTATTTATGTTAAAAAAAATTTGGTTAGTGACAATACCTAGGGCCATATAAATCATAGGTTAGTATATATATATATATCTATAACTACAAAAGATTAATAAAAGAAAAAGAACTTGAATTATTGTCATCGTCGCCTCTCCTATTATAAATTTTCCATCGTTGAGAAGGAAAAAATTCACAATAGACATGCAGCATTTCCTCGCATCCTATAGTTTTTCAATATTTTTGAAGTCTGGCGCATTCGTTATTTAAGAAAATTTCTCTTTTTCTAAATTTGATTCTAAATAAAAGTCTTAATCGAAAACAGTGAGATTCAGTTGGTTAAAAATATGCCATTTATTACACTTTGTGTACTGATGAATTTCATTTGACTTTAAGGAGAAATTGATTCTGACCTATGGATATTGATTTAGCCGATTATAATTCAAGCGATTTAAATACCATAATCAAATAATCAGGCAATTGATATAATATGTAGGTATATAATAACGTATAGAAAAGCAGAGACCATTGTATATATATATATATATATATGTATATATAAATATATAGAAATTGGAATAGGCATATATAATTTAGCCGGAATGCATATCTATGAAGTTCTGTTTATTCTTAAAAATAGGCCCCCATGCTCCGTATTTGCCGATCTCCGTTTTGCTGACAGTCTGCAAACGCGGCACACTTGAGGCCATCATGCTTTCCTTGCCGGTCCTGTCGGAAAATAAGAGAAAGCTGGAATTATACCGATAACTTTACATAAAGAAACTTTTTTTATATATACCATAACAAATGAGTGATTCGTAATTATGAAATGTTATTATATGTAATAAATAATGTTGGTGATAAAAATTACTAACTTATTCAAGGTCTGTTTGTAATTTTAGTTAATTGACTCATAAGTATGTAATGAAAAATAGTATTCTCATAGTAAAAATAATCACGCGTTGCTGAACTTTTTCAGAACATTGCTAAACCTGTCAAATTTGTATGATGGGAAACGTTTGGAACAGAATTTTTGAACAGAAGCAAAATTTTTGCTAAATTTTTCCAGACTTTGCTTATGTTTTTTAAATATTGGCGAATTTATCCAAATTTTGACGAAATTTATCAGAGATCGCTAGATTTTGCCAAACTTTACCCAATTACCAAATTTTACTAATTTTAAGTATTTCAATTGGACACATTTAGCAATGTTTGGTGAGGTTTAAAAAATATGGGAAGATTTTTAAAGGAATTTATTTCTAACAGGTATTGTATGAATGAAAATAATGGAAAGCAGTTTTCAGTCAGCTATAGAACTATTAAATTTTTACGAAACATATTTTTTTAATGATTTCTTCATTTCAATTATTTCAATTATATATACGATCCTAACTAACGAAAAATGCCTATAATTTCTCTATTTTAGATTCAAATTATACTTTTTGGGCTATTGTTAAATGTGACTTTAGATTTGTTAAATTTTCAATTATACTCTACAAGATATGGTTGACATATATATAGTCATGTAGAAAAGTCCAAAATAATAACGGTTTTTTAAGCCATTTACAAATTCAACATTTCAACGCTAATTGATATATATATATATGATAAAATAAAAATATACGGAAAAGTAAATTTTTAATCGCGTTCTTCTTTTCCCCTTCTGGCCATATCATTGCATGGGATAAATATATGTACATTATCTGACAAAAAATCGAATATTTACTTTTTGTCCTGATAGGTGGATTCCTTAATAAGTTTGCCGCTCAACTTTTCTTGCACCATCTTGCTGTGTATCTTTCTCTGTCGAAGTTCAATACCGGAAAAGACAGGCCAATACTTCCGGACGATAGGAAATGCTGCCGGCGACGATGACAATAGTTCAAGGGCAGCTTAATTTCTGGCCGAGAAAGAAGTTCTATATTGTTTATATCTCAAGTCAGTAGAAAATTTCTGCGCAAGCTGCCACCGCACGGATAGGACCTTCTTTAAGAGACTAAAATATATTGTACATGTTAATACATGACGACATGTATGGATATATAGTGTTATATGTCCATACAAGATAAAGTTATGGCCCTCCTTTAATGAGAGGGGCGACGTCTATTTTTACCGATCAAGCCAAAAATACACCATTATATAAGATTATAATTAAGTAAGATTATGCCTAAGCATGAAATTACTGCCAATAATGTTTTTTATTAATATCTACTCTGCATTTCTACGAAATTTCGATCAAATTCATGAAATCACGATGACACTAGAACATTTGTTTCTATTTTATTGAAAATTTTTGTTTCTGAAATTTCCATAACGTTCTCATTTAGATAATTTGACGAATTTATACGAAACTTTACAGTAATATAAAACAGACGTAAATAAAGGTAATGTTTAACTAAGATTTGCAATAGCCTAATGTTTACAAAAAAAAAATTTTTAAAACAGGGTACTCCTTGATCGATCGGTATCAAAGAGTTATCGACAGCCCGTTTAGTATAAATTTCTTTTATAATAATAATATTATTAACGTAGTAATCCTTAAAATGAATGTAAAAGAAAACATAATCCGCAAATCTATAACTCGAATCCAAATTTCTACCACGAGAACAAAATAAATAAATTGATCATCTTTACATAAATCACGGCAGCGAAGGTGTTTTGAGCTTCTATACTCAACACTCAAACACAAACTTGTATTTAATATAAAAAATTCATTGTAAAGTCGGCACGTATCTTCTGAAACGTTTTTTTCATTTTCAGATATATTGGACATTCTGAAAAACAAACGAGCTCTATGAGTGAATTTTAATTTGAAAACATAACTTTTATATTTCGTAAAACTCGTTTGTTTTTAACATTGTCATTTTTTTCTTTTTTTTTTTACTTAACAAAACTTACTCTATGGCACGTGATGCAAATGGACGAGTACTAAAAGTTCTAGGCGATTTCCAGAGTTGCCACGGCGACTGCCTTTGCGGGTCCGGAGATTCTTCGCTAGTCTGTAATCGGTACATAATATATGAGAAAGCGAAATCGTGTCATTTTTAATAGATTCCGATTTCTGTTTCACGGTGGTAAAGAGAGGCTAATTTTGATAATTTCTTCATATCTATAATGCTGATTAATTTTAATTAAGAGCATGAGAGATATTTGGGAAAGAGTATTTTCTTTCAACGATTATTGTTTTTTATGGGAAGAATATACATATACGGGCACAACTTAAATATACTTGATTTATAATAAAAATAAGTATACGTGACCTACTAAAACTTTCCTTGCATTGGTAAAAACAAAAATACCTTCGACATGTTTACAAGCAATAAATCTCAGATTAACGATTAAAAAAGAGACGCAGTAAGTATACACACAAACTCACATATACATACGCACACGCACACATATGTATATATACAGACAAAAAGTAAACTCACCTAATACTCGCGAGAAATGTTGGAAAGTTTCCTTGACAATCTAAGACTTTGCACCCTGTCATGGACACATAAGAGATCCTGGCAAACGATATATACTATATATATAAAAATATATATATAGAATGTTTAAAAAACCAAGTCACTGTACGTGAACGGCTATAGGAAAGAAACTTGTAGGACAGCCCGATCCGACCGTAGACTTCAATGGCCTGTTCGCTATAAAATATATGTAATTCTAAATGGAATATTGCAGTACATATACTTGGATGGAGCTCTACTCCCAGGGGGGCCTCGATGCGGACTGCGGTCTCTTCCGCTATAGCCGGCGCTTTTACGTGCCCGACGTTTGACCAATGCGATGCCGGTTCCCCACTTAACTCGGCTTTCTCGATTCCGCAGTAGACCGGTAGATAGAGGGGCGGGGCGGGGGAGATTTGAGTCGGATAAAAGTTTTTTTCTTTTTCCAACAGGTATATATACAATCGTATACTTACAATACGGCGCGAGGCGGCGATTCGATTTGGTCATCCCGGGAACTGTTCGACGTTTTTTGTTTGGCGATTTGGATTCGCGAACGTGCGCTAGCTCGCGTGCTTTCGGAATATATATAGATATATAAATACATATCTCTCTCTCTCTCTCTCTCTCTCTCTCTCTCTCTCTCTCTATATATATATATATATATATATATATATATATATATATATATACACATACATACATACATACATACATACATACATACATACATACATAGTTCCCTATATAGTTTAAGGAATATTCATATATATAAGAGATGAAGTAGTATATATCAGCTTAGTCTTTTAAGTTTAGTTTTATTATTTCTTAGTCTTTTAGTTTTAAGTACATCAAGATTATATAGTTTTCTTCGGTGTTTCAGTCAGTTAAATTAATTAAACCATACATTTTTTGCAAATGTTATAAAGTGGGATTTCTTTGAGGGATAGTTGTTGTATGTAATCGACACCATACTGTTGTTGAAGACAATTGAATAAAAATATCAAAATCTATATGATATTGTTCTTAATAGCAAGTTTGGTCGACCAGTTATAAAACTATTTGTAATAACTAATGTAAAACTAGAAATATGTCAAAACATAGATTCCTTTTTTCTGCAATATCAATAAATATAATTCATCTTTTTCAGTTTTTTTTCTGACGAAGGTAGGCAGCTTATATGCTGAATTTGTGATTTAATTCTATTTTCATGTACATTATATATACTTTTCCCCTTTTTCTGAAAGTTTTTAAAAATTGTCGTAGATGTAAGAATTCGAAATAACCTCTCAAAGCATGAAGAACATTTATGGTTATTAATTCAGAAAGCACATCAATAGACGAATAATTCTATTAAAAATATTAAAGTATTTAACACTTCACTGATTTCTGGTTTAATGGGAAAAGAACATTCTGAAGTTCATTTTGAAAATATATATGCTTTCAATTGACAAAGGATATTTCATGGATTTCAAAAATACATTTTGATCTATAATGTATTGTATAGGTATATTTCTTCAAGAGATGAATAATTTCCTGACTTACAAGTACCGTAAGCAGTTGACCTAACATTTGAAACTGTAATTGGGTGTATCATTATTTGCGTGCATTCAATAATATTCTGAATGGTATATATTATATACCCTATTTTACACACGGAGCACTTACTGTAATTATTGCAAATTAGTAAAAATATAGTATTTACTTTTAAAAAGAACCTTTAATAACCTGTTAATAATGAAATCTTGTAATTTATTCGTCGTATATAGAAATGATCGCTTGACGCACGAGCATTATGTGCATCAGTTAAGGTAAACCAGAATCTGATGCAACATTGAAATCAGTGTCGTCAGTGCAGATGTGCAGGCTTATGGCATCTCGGACATTCTTTCTTTGCGAGCGAACTGTGCACGGTTTCCTTAAATGTCAATATGATTATATATTTGAAAAAATTACGCACGAAAATTCGAACTGAGTGTCTTGTTAATGATCATCAGAGGTCTCCGAGTTTCTGGTATATGAGAACAGCAATATCATTCTATAATATTAATCCTCTAACCAAACTTATATAGAATATTCTTTTATACGACGAGTGAAAAATATTTCGCTGTGCGAATCAACATTTTTGAGTTCGTTTTTTTATTTAACCCAGAGAGATATCTATATATATACACGGTGTATACGAAATAATTTTCCAGCGTGACCAATTAGGATGAATCAATGCATTATGTTCAACGGCCAATCGCAGCGCGTGTAGAATTTACTGCTGAGAAAATGGATGTGGATTTGTAATCAGTGTATTTATGACTGACCCTTCTAAAAGAAACCGCCTTCCAAAATTTCTGCCTTTCTTCTGAAAACTCAATTCCACTCGTTAATACGATTGGCTGATGAATGTAATGTCCTGAGAGGTCCTAATTATAGTCAGGCTGGTAGGTTATTTCGTAAACACACGGTGCATTATCATGGAAATAGGAGAAAAATACGCTATTTATATAAAAATTACAAAGTCGCAGAATAGCTCTCGGCCAGTGGCGACGCTGGAGATCTTCCACACATCGCTTGTTCTCGCATATAAGATGCATGATACAAAGTGTCACTCGAGCGCCGGCCGTTTAGTTTAATACTGCAAGAATTCGCTGAATTTAAATATCTACTTACTAAACTAGCTATATTATATATATATATATATATATATATATATATATATATATATATATATGTATGTATATTAATAGCTTGCTACCGTTTAGTTTTTTATGTACGTGATGCAGGATATGATACTTCTGTATTTTTTGTATTAGGTTTCAGTTGATTTCAGCCGGATTAAATCAACTTATTTGACCCAAAAACCATCCTTCACTTTATCTAAACCTTTTTCTTATAAAATAATGGAAATTCCCCGAGCCCAGATATTTTAGCTAGATAGATATTTACGCTTTGGGTGAAAAGAGAGAAAGAGAAAGAGAGTAAGAGAAAGAAAGAAA
Organism: Sycobia sp. Sy_11; assembly: GCA_018907035.1. Lineage (NCBI taxonomy): Eukaryota > Metazoa > Arthropoda > Insecta > Hymenoptera > Epichrysomallidae > Sycobia > Sycobia sp. Sy_11. Next base: position 2,954,589 of record JACCIC010000030.1, read on the forward strand.
GAAGGAGAGGGAGAGAAAGAGGGAGCAAAACTGACGCGGTTGCTTTATACTATAAATTTGGGCGTATCTGATATCTTGTTTACGAAAGATAACGCCAATAACTGCATATTCGATTTTTTCCCTTAATTACTTAACAGTAAAAAATCATTTCAAAATCATAAAAGTAAGTTGTTCTATATAGACTTCGATAATCGAAGCAAAGTTATTAATTATATATTCAATCGACGGCTATTCATTGTTTTAATAATATGTTAAAATCAGTTTTTAGTTATTAGATAGTATTGAAATTTGCGAACCAGTTTTATATTCTACGACTTACATTTATAAATATGTAAAGTCACAAAACGATGCGCATTGTCTTCTATTTTGAATGCGATTAAAGTATGTTAGAAATAATATTAATTTTTTTTTAATTCGTCGTTCCCCGAACAACCTGTACATATTGAAAACAAATTATATCAATATATAGTATCGAGGCATTATATATAAATTCTATTTTTTAATTAGTTCAAGTCACAATATATGGAAATCGATAATTACACAAAATTATAGTTTTTTCCCTAATGTTATAAACATTGTGATTGCATTAATTAAAACGCTAACGTTTCTTTCTGCAAAGACCCATCAAGCCGAGTATCAAGCCCGGAGTTTGGGATCTTAAAATGCAATATCCAAAAATAAAGCACAAAAATTTATTTCTCAATAATCCAGAGAGTTTGCTAACTCGAAATGAAGTTTAAAATCTTGCAATTTTTGGAAAAAAAATATGCGGTGGAAAAATATTTAATTATACAATAATTTATCGATAATTCATTACAGATTTAAATTTTTAAATTTTAAATTTATCGCTACATTAAAAGATATATGTCTATTTCAGATGGGCATTATTGACAGTTGCGAAAAAAGTTATTATTCTTATATTATATTCTTAAACAAAATATCTATTCTATCGCCGTTACAGCAATCCCCATTAAGTATTATACACTATGCAAACATTTTTCCCAATCCTTGGAGCACTTTATAAAATTATTTTTATAATCTTATTCAGCTCCTTCATTGATGCCATTTTTATATTTTCAGTCCTGGTGTAGCGTTCTCTCTTCAAAATGGGTGGTCGTTTTCAATTTCAGATTTGAAATACGACCGCTGTAGTATTACTATAGTGCGTTGTTTATATTCAAAAATTCGCGCATAAACAGCGATGTGCGAGCAGATACTTCATCATCGTGCAAAAGTCAATGTGTGTTCTTTTATAGATCCGGGTATTTCGAGCTATTTGACAGTGCGTGCATGATTCACAGATAATATTCCTTATTGATCGTTCTAACATGTGGTATGAAATTATGAAGCACCATAGCTTTGAAGTCGAAGAAAACTTTCAGTACAAAACCTTTGCATTCGTTCGAACTTGACGTAATTTTTAAGCTCTTGGCTTGTCCAGCAGTTTTTATTGGGATGATTCAACTTTGGTTTCTGTTTCATGACTATAAGCCAATTCGTTCTATGTTATGATCCTCTGGAGAAAATTTGGATTAATATATTGCTGTTTTTGATTTCCGTTAAGCAATTTTCAAATGTTTAAACTCATGTTCAAGTCAATCATAAAAATCTGGTTTTGACGTGCTCGGAAATTTCTCACGCTCTCGTCTTTTAAAGCTTCTCGGCCTTATGAGAGCATTTTGTATCACCGATAAACGTTTTGTCTAAGTGATAGAATAGTTTAAAAATCCTTGAGAATGTCAAAATTGGTTCATTAAACCAATTTTAGATTCTAAGAAAAAGCTATCATCCTTTTCATTATATATATATATATATATATATATATATATATATATATACTATCTATAACGTCAATTTACACTTGCATCACTATATCTTTTTAAGTCTTTAGCTTTATTATGCTTCCATTCTAAAAATCCTATATTTATTTTTTTTTTTTGATGGACCAAATTTAATACAGATTTTTTATTGATATCAATAAAAAATATTCAAAGATATTCTGTTCTGCGATGAACAATGAAAAAAGTACAGTATTTGAATCGTTCATAACAAAGACTTCATGCTTATCTTGTTAAGAAATTGCATGTAATAGTGATTATTAATATCTTTTTCAACGAGTTTTATTATACGTTCGCTCAATATAAAAATTCATAAACATCCTACAAATTTATCTGTAGAAGACTTGTGACATGAGTATTCAATCTTTCGTATAGAAAAATTTCATAAAGTTTTTAACTATTACGGCAACAAATTTTTCGAATGTAAATATTTATTTATTTATATATTATACATCCTAACAAATAGTTTTGGTACTCAGGCTTATACATAAACGAGCTGAACTTTCAACCAAAAGATCGGAAAACACTGTTATGTAAAGTGTCACCGAAAAATTCGATTGGAGGGAATCGAACTCAGACATAAAGCACTGAGTCCACAAGTAAGGTCCAGCGTTTAATAATTGTAAATATATTCTTTTTCATTTTAAACAAAACATATTTTAAGTATATATATTCAATGATTTTAATTTATTTTACTAATCGTTTAAGGCAAAAGTAACGAGTATGGATATTTATCAAGTGGCACATATTATATTTATAATTAAGGATTTATAGTGATTATAAATTTATAATCCAGATTCTAATATAAATGTTTTTGAATTCAAATATATTCTTTATTAATATACCAGAAATTTATAATGCAGTTCAAGTTATGTAATTGAAATCATTTAACAGCAGAAAATTTTCTTATGAATAAGAATCATTTTTTTAAAAATTTCATCAATCATGTATTGGTTTAATATACTTTAGTTAAGTTTAAAGTATAAATTTGTCACATGTATTGTAATTATTAATAGAATGTAATATGTAGTTTGCAAATGTTTTAGTTATGTGAAAGATATTAGAAAGAATGATTCTGAATTTTTGATAAATGAGATCACAAAAATAGAATAATAAATGTTTTAACGAAAATGTCATTAGAAGAAATGGCTAGTATGGCACTACAACCTATCTTGATTTTAGATTTACTAATCTCAATTTTGGGTTGGTTATGATACAGTCATTAAATATTGTGGATAATACAAAGTTTCTTGAGCATCAATATTTTTTGTTGAACGTAGCATACGGATATTGGCATATATCTATTTGGACAGCCTTTTGATTAGAGAATTAAGTAAATGTTCATCAATTCAACAAAACTGTTCCATACTATTATATAAAACCACAGCTGGTCATGAATAAATATAAACAATATTCCTTTCTTTATATTTTTCTGTTTTCGACTATTAGCACTTTCTCACGTCACTGATCATTTATGGGGCTGAAGAATGTAAAAAAAAGATTTTTGTGCATTTTGCATAGTTGCACACCTGATTTGATACATAAAATGACTTCAGCGAAGAATTTCGATCGGAAATCATAGCTTAGCGATATATGATAATACGTCAAAAAACATAGATGAAATAATGATTAAAACTTTTTTTCATAAATCGAAAATTTAAAAATCCCAATATCAAAATAAATAATGTACTGGTCGTATGTTGCACCGACGATAAAAACTATATTATATTGATCAAAGCAAGAATTAATAGCGATTTCATGTATTTAATTTTATATGTTACAATAAATTTATATTTAAAATAATTTTTACAGAGTATTAATATTTTCATTAACAAATTGCCTATAGTCACAAAATTTTAATTAGAGTAAATTTTATTTAAGTCATTCAATGAAGTATTTAATTGAGCAAGTTAGAAGTAGATTTAATTCAAATATATATTTTAGAAAAAAATACCTGAAGTAAAAAATTGCTTTATACACTATTAATGTATAAAAACGAAAACAAATATTAATACTTATTAGTCATACAGGCATAAAAAACTATATTTTCAATATCCATGGTTTTTTAATAGCATAGCTAGAAAGATTATAATTTTATTAGCACCGATGAAAGTAGATTTTGTGAACTACCATACTATCACGAAACCATGATATTCAAAAAATTTCTTGAAAATAAGTTATTCAAATTATATATTAAAAAGATAATAAAACAAAGTTATCTTTAATAACAATAATAAAAATTTACGTTTTTTTTCATAGTAGTATTTTCGTTTTATATCGAAATTTCACTTGATAAAATATAGAAAGTACTTTTCACTTATATTCTATACACCACTCTCACAAAAAAATTCACTAAATTGTACCTAAAAGTAAGTGTTTCCTTTATTGGAACTATATACACAATCGTTGTAGTCACGCTTCGACTGGTTTGCAGATGGTTTCCGGGTTTAGGTTGATGAGACTGTTGGAGTGCTCGGCGAGTTCGGTAATACTAACTCGGCCACGCTGCCTCACGAACTTGGCTACAGCTTCCAATTCTTGCTGAGATATATAGATAAACTTGCCGCGATCGTCGATGACACCGCTTAAAACTCCATCGGCCTGCATTTGCTTCACCCTCTCGATTACAGCGGTCGTCTTAAGCGAGAAACGTTGCGCCAGGTCTTCCAATATCACAACTTTGTTTTGCTTGATATAGTCAACAAAATCTTGAAGTAAGTTCCGTTCTGCCTCTTCATCCTTTTCCATAAAGCCCTCTTCCTCAACGCTGAAAGCTTCCTTCATCTTAAGGTACTCCTCGTAGTCACGACGTTCTTTCTCCTCTCGACGAGCTTTCTCGGCTTCCTCTTGTCGTTTTTCTTCCTCGAGCTCCCGCGCGCTTTGCTTATCGCGTTCCTCCTGCTGCTGCTGCTCGTACTTCTTTCGCTCTTCACGTTGACGTTCCTCTGAAATTTAGCGCATTTATTAAAATCTTGAGAAGAAAGGTATATACGTTTTAACAAGAATTCTAATAAAAGTAATTATAAGTTAGAATTCATTGATTATCTAAATATCAATATAGTTTCTTAATTTGTTATAATAGCTTGAATAATATTAAATTAAATTACAAATAGTTTTACATTATTACTATTTATAATTTCTTTTATAGTTAGTACAAAAATAGCTTTCCCTTTAAATTTTTTTTTGAAAATAAAAATCTAGCATATAAATCAAAACAAAACATCTTATTTCAAATTTAAATTCTTGTTCATTAGAAACAAATAAAATAATCCTAATATTTTTTAATAATTAATGTTCTGTGGATTTGGTTTTATAATTAAGTACAGATCATAATTTTTGTATTAGAATTATAATATTTGTAATAGCTCCTTTTAAAGAATTTAAAACATATACTTTTAACTAAAATGTGGTGAATGCATTCTTTCAATATATTCAATATTTATCATATTAAATCCAATCCAAAATATATTTACCTAATTCTCGTTGCATTTTACGATCAGCTTTAGCTTCTATTTTAGCTCGTTTTTTAGCTCCTAATTTACTCATATCAATCGCTTCACCTGTATTTGATTCTTCATCTTCATCATTATTGTCATTTTCCTGTTGCTGTTCTTCCTGAGCAGCACGTACTCTTCGCTGTCGAACTCCTCGAACACCTGCGGCTCGACGTACCACTGGCCTTCGAAGTGGATCATTGCCATCTTCTTTCAATTTTTCTGCAAAATTAAGTTATAATTAATAATGATTAATCAATGAAATATGTGTTGAATAAAAATGAACTAGCTTATTGAGTTTCATATAAAAATTTATACCTTAAATGAATACATGTAGAGAATGTATAATTATATTTCAGAAATATCAGTAATAAAATTACAAAAAAGAAAGATGTGTGTATATATATATATATATATATATATATATATATATATATATATATATATACTCTAAACTAAAAGGCATTAAAATACTTCCAAATGCGGTCTATAAATTTGAAAGTCGATTAAAAATTTTACGATGTTCCTATAAGAATTACTATAATGTAAAATGTTAGTAAACAATGTATTAACAAATAAGTATATAAAATTACGAAAACAAAATTATTTTACTTTATACATATATTAATGAAATTCACATTTCAGAAATAAAACTTGATAATATTTTAACAATTTTACAGCATATAAATAATTAGATTCAGAATTTAATATTTTTTAGTTCATTTTAATTTTTCTTCTTATTTTTACTATATATATATATACTCAGAGTTAACTATTCATAAACAGTTTTATAAAATTTTTAGAAATATATTATATATTTCAATAGTTCCGTGCATACACATCCAAAAAATGCAGACTTTATTAACATCAAGATTACTTGATAATATAATATTGTCTTCAAAATGAATCTTTTTCAATTATATTTTAAAAGGCTTTAATTTCATATTATTTTTAATTTTACTTGATACTATTAGGAAATAAGATTCGATATAACATTTGTTAGTATTTGGAAAAATACTAAATAAGCTTTATAAAAATCTACAAAAAGTTAATTTCAAACTTTATTTTTATTTTTAGAATTTTGAGAAAAGTTTAGAATATGAACGAAAATTTTAAATACTTGAGGATCTATTTCTAAAAGAGTTTAAGGTTACAATATTAATAAGTCATTACTTTTAACATCTCTATGATTAAAAAATAAAAATTTAAAACTTACTGCTACTTCTACGTGAAATCAATTTAACCACAATTATTAAAACAACAAGTAAAAATGCAATTGACATTAACAAAACAATATCCATCTTGTAATTATTGTTATAAGATTTCTGACTGATGTAATTCAAGAGTATATAGTTTTCTGCTTAGTGTGAATATGCGACAGATAGCTGATGCCTGATGATATGATAAATATCATTCGATGTCAACGAAGCAACATCTGGAGTAAAGTCAGAGCAGGTAAAAGCAGGTAAAAGCTGGTAAAAGCAGAGATAAAAGCATCAGGTACAAATCTACCACATCATTACTACATACACGTTACCACATAATATACCTATTTATATCGCTCCATATTGTCATCTTTTTCTAGCAACTAGTAAGTACCACTACCGCCATCTGAATTCTGAAATAAAGTTTAATTCGGTCGAAAACCAAATGCAAACGGCAAACAGGTGACGTGTGCCTTTGCATGTGTTTTTCCTTCATCGTATTGTACATTAAAGTATTAATTTATAATTATTTATAGAAATATAAATTTTTATAAAAGCACATAACATAGTTTAACAAAATATAAAATATGTTGAGAACACTACAGTATTTGATAACCCTTAGTGTTATATTTGAGTGCACATCAGGTCTCTACTTCCACATTGGTGAAACTGAACGAAAATGTTTTATTGAGGAAATTCCAGATGAAACTACAGTTTTAGGTAGTAAATCTTGACTTAAATGACTATAATAAATAATATTTCTCTTATTATTACTTATTTATTTTTTCTATACTACATAGTAAATTACAAGGTGGAACTCTATGATCCTAGAAGCCAGGGATTCATGCCAAGTAGTCCTGGAATAGGCATGTATGTTGAAGTACGAGATCCTGATGATAAAATAATTCTTTCTCGGATATACAGTTCGGAGGGCAAGATATCGTTCACTTCCCATATTCCTGGAGAGCACGTAATCTGTTTGTATTCTAACAGCACCTCGTGGTTCAGTGGTGGACAACTGGTATGTATTTAAACTGAAATTTGAAAAGCAAAAATTAATTTTATTTATCTTATATTAATATTCAAAAGTTGAAAATTATATAAATTATAACAAAATAATAAAATCTTAGAAAAAATGTTGTAATAGTTTTCACAGGTAGTTTATGCTTATAAAACTTCTTGAAATATTTCTGATTGATAAAAACAAATAAAATAATATAAAAGTTAGTTCTTGAAATTGTTATTACTTAGCTATAAAAGTAACTTATTGTTATTCCTGTTGTAGAATTCCCAGATTTTTAGACACTTTAAACTAATTTTATAATACTAGTAAAATCACTGATTTTAAATCATCAATTATTAATTTCCATGGAATAATATTTTATTAAAATAATTATAACTAATAGTTTTGTCCAATATCAATGCCTATATAGTAAATAAATAATAATAAAAATATTTTTTAATTGCAGAGGGTACATTTGGATATTCAAGTTGGGGAGCATGCAATTGATTACGCTAATGTGGCCCAGAGAGAAAAGCTTTCAGAACTTCAATTGAGAATCAAACAACTTTTAGATCAAGTTGTTCAAATTACAAAAGAACAAAGTTATCAAAGAGTATGTGTTATATTCTATTTTATATTAAATAAATTACATTATAAAGTTTACATAATATAATAAATTAATTTTATACTTATCTTTCAGTTCTTAGAAGAGAGATTCAGACAGACATCTGAAAGTACAAACCGAAGAGTGTTGTGGTGGTCTGTCACACAAACTATAATTTTATTGGTTATGGGTGCTTGGCAAATGCGCCATTTGAAGAGCTTCTTTGAAGCTAAAAAACTAGTTTAAGTTTCTCCTATATGAGTGATAAATAATACAAACTTTGTCTAAAGAAATCAAGTTTGTGTTGAATGTACAGTTCGCAATTATGCGATGCGTTTATAATAAAAGATTGAACGTTGGTATTTAAAAGATAAACGAAAGAAAACTACAATTTATTAACTGGAGAAACAGACATCATTTTCTGTTAAAGTTTATATATAAAACATTACACCATTAAAAACCATATTTGTTATATTTTATAATAAAATATCAAAAATTGGTCAAATTTACAATTCCAATTTTATAACACTTGTAATTATTCACACAAATAATATTAAATCCTTTTTTGTACAATTAATGTCTTATTTTTATAATAAGCCAATGCAATTATTGATTGCATATATATTGAATGTAGCAGCATTTTAACAGTAAATGAAATGCTTCAGTTTCATCAAGCATCCATATCACCGAATGAATTGGTCAGGGACTACTGTCTGGAATCCATATAAGGCATGACATTACTATAGGATATAGGACCAATGTCAATTCGTCAAAAATCAAGGCGCTTTCATTATAAATTTCGAAATAGTGTGGCATAATTATACTTATTTAAATCATTTGATTAATACAAATGATACATTTTCTAAAATACATTAAATATCCAGTATAAAAGAATTCATTAATCATAATATAATCTTATTAATAAAATACGATTAATAATTAAATTTAAAAATACCTTAAAAGTTTTAAAAAATACTTTTACTGTATTGTTTCTGTTTGGTTCACATTTATTGCAATTACTATATTCAATTATAAGTACCCATATACTGAATTTCTAAGAATAGCTGAATTTCTATTTGTTCGATACAGAAGGCTTACTTTAACAGTTTTTTATTTATTATCTTATTAACATCCTAATGGTCGAATAAAGGTTTTACATAATATTTAACTACTCTACTACTTGTAAAATGACTGTTACAAAAAAATTTGTTTTAATATGCATGTAAGTCTTACCAAGTTAGCAGCGATGAATAAATTACGTATATACTATATATCTGCATAGAAAAATGATTGCACTGGTAATAAGGAAAATGTGAACTCAAGTATAATAAATGAATATAAAGAGAATTCTATTAATTATTAGTATGTATTTTTTCTTGTAAATAGCTGTTAGAATTTAATATTTATTTAACTAATTTTTATTTATTATAATAATTATTGAACAGGGAAATGGAAAAACAAATAAGTATTAAATAAAAAAAGAAGAAGAAAAAATAAATTTTTTATAGTATTTTTTATTAAAACAATTTAAGCAAATTAAAGAATACAATAATTTACACGAAATTTTTTATTTAAATGTTGGATTTATTTATAATTATAATTCCCGTCCACTGGAGCCATTGAAGTATAGACTTTATCATAATATTATCAGTATGTATATATTGTTATATATACTTTAATTGTTTTTATAACTATTTTATATAATTATATTATATAATAATTGTACTAGTTGTAAATGTTATATACTCAATATACATCTAAACTAGTTAGACTGAGCTTTTTTAAACATAATTCATTATTATTATTATTGTATCCTCGTGATTATTCCTGATGTTTTTTTTCAAAATATAGTAAGTACACTAAAGAGCGTTGGCAAGAATTTTACCGGTATCTTGCGACTTGCGAGTTTGCGACTCGCGAGTCGCGAGTCGTGAGTCGCGCGTCATCAATTTTGTGGTATAATCAGGTACAAACCATCCATAATACATCAGCGCATCATTGTGTTCACGTGTACGTGCCTGCGTGCATGTGTTTGTGTGTGTGTACATAAACACAACTACCACACACTCCACACATCGCACCAGCGGGGCAACGTGCGCGCAGTGTGCCGACTGCGCGTTTCGTCGCACTCGCACTCTGTCGCCGAGTCGCGGGGGGCACCGTCGTCGTCGGGAAGAGAAATTCTCCGCTTTTGAAAACATGGCCACGATAGAGTGCGAGCCGAAGGACAACTTGGGCGTGGAGTTGCTGTCCCAGTCACCGGTTTTCAGCACGGAAATTGTCGACAATATCAAGGAACAAGACGAGGACGGTATCCCCCTGCAGACTCCATGGACATTTTGGCTCGACAAGTGAGTATTATATATATATATATATATTATATACACAGTGTAAAATATACACATTACCTCTCTCTCTCTCTCTCTCTCTCTATACCCCTCTTCCTCCCCTTTCTTTCTATCGTTCGCTTTCTACCTCTTTTTACACATTGTGTGTTTATATTATAATATACCAACGAAGATAATACAGAGCTTTCCGGAGTCTTCGGACTCGGACCACGTTTCGATTGCGCTTCGAACACGCTTATATAGCTTCCATTCGATGATGGAAATTGTCGAATTTAGATAAAAATATATGTCACAATATAACTTACACCAGTATTCAGGATAAAAGTAGCTTTTTCAAAACCGTCTTTTATATAATCACTTTCAGTTTAATTCAATAAAAAGATGAACTTTTTATTGCATTTAAATTTAGAAGAAAAATTTTTAAAATAAGAATACTAATATTGAAAAATCAAAGTTTAAAAAAAAAAGAAAACAAATAATTTAATAACTTTACCTTTGTCAACTGAAAAAATAAATATAATTTCATTTACGATTTAAAACAATCTTAATTATGTTAGAGAAAGTTCTTGGAAAATTATGATAATGGTTTTTAAATTTTTGTTTAATTGATGTCAATGATTTGTATAATTTTGCAAATAGAGTGGATAAATATAGTCATATATGATGCTATTTATATTTAACTTGTTATTATAAAAAGTACGGATTTATTTAGAAGATATACAGATTTAAATTCGATCAAAAATAGAAAATTCTAATTAAATTAAGAGTATCCTAGTGATTGGTATCTGTATTTAATATATATTCATAAAAATTTGCCTTTTTTTCTCTACATTGTCGACTGAAACCGGGCATTGCTTTAAGCTTCGTGAATTATCAATACCAGCACAGAGATGTCGCCACTGTTAAATATTTTGATTACAATACTGCAAAATATTTTAATTGGCTGACGTCTGTTTTTTGAAGCATTATTATTTCTTTGTGTAACAATGAAATAATAATGCATTAGCAAATACTGTCAACTGAAAATACAAATTTGACTTTAAATAAGAGATTGCCTACTGAACATATCTTATTACTATATCCACTTTTTGCAACTACTTTCAATTAATTAGTCAATTAAACAATTTAAGTCACAATTATTATAATACATAAGAATATGTAAAACATGCGATACAGAAATATATTAAAAAAATAAATTGTTTTTAATAATTATGAATATGTATGAGTTTTCGTATGAAAATCTAAGACCCTCTACTGTATCTTTTAAAATAAGTTTTGTCAAATTGTTTTCTTTAAGGAATATTAATGTTATTATATTGAAAATTTCATTTTGTTTAAATAAAAATACATTAGTCACTAAAAATAACAAAATCGTTTTCGCGCGATTTTTGAAAAAGTTAAAATTTATGATTATTCTATAGAATTTTATATACTTATGAATTATAATGTATGTTTCTAATATCGGTGATAATTTTTAAGATATATTATTCAGTAGCAAGGCGAAAAAAAGAAGTGATCATATCATATTCCTTACACGATCTTTCTAAAAAATATATATTTTTAATAAAAAGGACAATTTTTCTTCTAAATAAGTTCGAGAGTAGTCAATATTTTTAGATATGCCTTTGTTTATATTATGGTATTTTTCACCAATTTCAAAAGACATAAATACACAAAATTTTTTATCACAATATAACATTAGGATATTAATCGAATAAGAGCTTTTTGGAAATGTTTTTATTTTAATTGCAGCCAATTCTACCTATAATTTTGTTTTACGACACAATAGAAACGTCTAAGTCTAAGAAACGCGTAGGAAGCAAAGTCAATTAAAAACAGAATTGATGAATTATTAAATATGTTGACAACAATAAAATTTTCTGCAGTAAAAATATATAGGCATTTATAATGTAAAAGCAAACGTTAAAAAAACTATATTCCACATTTTAAAATTAATTCTTTTGCAAAACTTTTGAATGAGCACATTTTTCAATAATTACATTTTGGTGTTTATTTTTGATCTGATCAAGGGTTGAATCGTTTCAAACTAGAGGATATTTTACGTATATACTTTCGGTCTCTTAGGAACTTCTACTGGAATTTTATTATAAAAATAGCGTAATGAATAAGAAACACGTTGTTTATGTGATAACACGTCCGTCAAAAGATGATTCATCTATATATAAAAATAAGTTAATGAAAACTGGAAGTGTCTTAATCTATTTTATTAGATTTGAATTTATATTAGAAATACCAAACGGAGCAGATTTTAAAATGATCTTGTATTGATTTAGAATTAAAGTTATTTCAAATGATACGATTATAGATACTTATATAGATTTATCGATTAAGTGCATTTAGTCGGTATAATCATCTTTTTAAAAAACACGTTAATTTTAATTGTGATTTACAAAAAATATTTCCAGTATAATTATTTAGTACCTGATATTGTATGACTCCAGTTCAATTTTACATTTAAGGAGCCTTCGGCTTTTGATGCCGAATGAAGTGAGAGGCTTAGGAATTTACGCGACGTAGAATCGCAATTTGTTAATTTGTCATTCGTATAGGTATTTCAATATTCTGTTGCCCAACTTTTACAAACAGTCCAGAAGTATACAAACTATTGCAGAAACCAACCTTATTTTTTCGAATTTTCTAATAAACTGGGTCAAAATCAAAACTATATCAATAACTTTTTTTATATATATAAAAATAGACCTATCATAAAAAACTCGCGCAGGAAGTCTTTTATTTTTTTCATCATATGATTTATTCATCTATATTTTAAAACAAATTCTATAAAACTATCTATGTCCATAGTTCTAAAAATGAAAGATTTTAGAAAGCATTTCTTTAGAGTAAATTACATCGCCCACCATACCAATTATTTCTTTTTTTTGTGTTAAATATTCTCATAAGTATTATTTATACTGTTCCCGTACTTGTCTCAATGATTTGAATAAAAAATATTAAAGCCTGCAAATAATTATTTTGATTAAATAATTATTTTGAACAAATAATTATTTATCAACTTTTTCTTGCACCCATTGCCGAAATTACTAATTTTTTCCAATGCGTATACGTTCAGAGCAATTTCTGGAACTACGACCGAAGAATACAAGGCCAACTTAAAGCTTATATATACTGTCAGTACTGTTCAAAGTTTTTGGGCCGTTTTCAACAACATTCCCGATGCGGGCGACATGGAGGTATATAAATATTTATTTATTTTTTAACAGTTTTTAATCTACTCGAACTTTTTGCATATTAACTAAGCAGGGAAGCTATAGAATGTACGAGAAACTATTATACTCTATGTATACTTAAATATATACGCATGCTATAACTTCTACTCTTAGCCACTTAACTTAAAGTCTATACGTAACGTTAGAAACTTTTCATCGAAATGAATTTACAAAATTAGTGTATATATATATATATATATATATATATATATATATATATATATATATTTAATATTGTATTTTCCTGATTATTATTGTATTTTAATTTATTACAACTGTTGTCTAAGTCTATTATTAATGTGTGAATTATTAATTAAGCCTTTGCTTGTGATTAATTTTTATATGCACAATCTAAACAATACTGGATTCTACGTATTTTTCCGTAGTTTCCTTCCGCAGCTACTTATCAAGTACTCTGAATCATTCTGACATTCCTTGGCTTAGAAAAAATCGCCTATAATTACAAGAATTTTAATTAATAGGATATTTAAAAATAAAGTCGAAGAGTATAAAGTTTCTTCTGTTATTATAGTTGTAGCGAAACATTTATAATATGCCAGTGTAAATTTCAATGACTAATGTTTATGAACGTTATTAAAATTAACGAACGTGTCAACGATTGGCCACGTTTTTTTTAACGAATCTTATGAGGCTCTGTCAATGTGTGAATATAAAATGTATTGTAATATCCCACATATACTTATTGCTTCATATACTCGGTAAGTGCAAAACGGTAGTCAATTGATAAAAGAGACTTTTTTAGTATTTATCGGACGAGCATTGTATAGGTAAAGTGTTCACGAAGAAAAATAATTATCAATGTATTCAGAATCATTTATTATATTTATATTATCTATATATACGATTACTAATCACACGCGGCTTTACAAAGACTTTTTTAAGGAAGCAATCAGCGTGTGCTCGTAATATCATATATATATATATATATATATATATATATATATATATATATATATATATATATATGGCATACACTTCATTCGTATCCTCTACAGCATTATTTATAAATGCATTGGTACTAATATCAGCTGTATTTTTAATTTTTTGATGTAGCAGACTAAGAAGGGCTTATACAGAAATTCAGGAAGCAAATAATAAAATTATTAATATACGAAGAATATGTTAAACGAGCATTTAAAAATGTAACTTTTGTATATCTATTGGCAGTTTAAATATAGAATATGCGATACTAGCTTTTGAGAGAAGAGTTTTACAAGGGTTTTTGCAAGGGGAAACTTATGTAACGAATTTCACTTATTATAGACTTTGAATATTAATTTAAGTCTTCATTGTATGTTTGAATCTGAAACTATAGTAAAAGTCCAAGATTTAATTTTTTTATGATATTGAATTAAAAAACAGTCGTAAAGAGTCGATTGAAATAATAAAAATTAAATGCACTAAGAAATCGATCATATGCCGTCGATATGATAGTTACGTTTCCAAACAAAATAAATGTATTACAATTATTAAGAGAGATAAATCTATTTGAACAATTATTTTTATTTAATTTCTGTCTTTATTACAGTATGCGTTTAATAAAAATGTAAAGTAAACCATTATATCACATTTATTCTGTTTATTTAATATGGTATATGGACTAATAAAATAGAGTATAGCATTTAAATAAATATTTTAATGATGAACATTAATTTTTTCATTAAAATATCAGTTCTCGTCATTTGCACACTCTATTATCTGTACACTCATGGCTGTAATTTTTGTTTTGATAAATTTAAAAATATCTTTATGCCGATATTTTATTTGTATTCCTTTTGAGTTTGTACTATAGAGCTGAGAATTTTTTGACGATTGAGTGCCACAAACACTTTTGCTCGAACTGTTTTAACTACTTTGAACTACTTGAGCTAATCGAACTGTTCGAACATTTCGGACGTTCGGTGCAACGCTTGGTAGTTCGATGGTCAAAAAATTTTCGGTTCTAATTATTTATATCGTTGTTCGTCGTACATTTTGTTCGAAAAGTTCGATCAATTCGAGCTTTTCACGGAGTTCTAACGGCTCGAAAGCTTCGAACATTGTTTCGAACAAAAGTGCCTACTTTTTATAGTTGCTTCTTCATTTATGAATTAATGTTCAAGTATAAACATATATTACAATCGAAAGATAAAAAATTATATACGTAAAAATTAATTGAAATTTTAATGAATTTTAACGAATGGGAATAAGCGGATTGATTCAGTTAATAGCATTCGATATAGGCCTAATATATGCATCTACCAATTCATCCTTGACAAATATGCGAAGACAATAGGCATTGACCGACGTTTAACGATTTCTCGTAGGTGCGGTACAGCTACCACCTGATGCGGGACGAGCGGTACCCATTGTGGGAAGAGCCGATTAATCAGGACGGTGGTACCTGGCGTTTTAAGTGCCATAAGAACAGCACAGTGAGTCGCCTTTACTCCTTATAAACTCGAGATTTTATATACAATGCATAAGTAATTGATCCCCTCCCCTATTCATCGGTTTTGCCTCTTACAATAGTCTTTCATTATATCAAAAACTACACAGATAAATAGATTCAAGCAATGAATAAATGAATTTAAAAAAACAACAACAACAATAACAACAACAAAATGTTACGCATTATATCTCATACATATATAGGCAACAGTCTGGAAGGAGGTCGTGCTAGCCGCGATAGGTGAACAGTTCACCGAGAGTTTGGACGAGGACGACGAGATTAGCGGTATCACAGTGTCCATTCGCGACAGAGACGATCTCATTCAGGTAATATTCAATCTATATATAACAAATTTGCACCGCTACTCAACAATATTTTGTACGAAAAAAAATAATACAATTTTGTTTTGCGCATTGTCGTTTCGGGATTTCCTGTTTAGGCAGTTGTTTTTTTTCTTTTTTTCATTTGAATTTACTTCAAGTCAATTTTGCATAGAAAAACATTTGCACTTTTTTACATTTTAAATAAAATATAGTTCACTATTGCCGGAAGTGACCGAGTTAAATTAAAATAGAGCATTTAACACACTACATGCGGTTGCTGTAATTAGTTAGCTTTTACAAAGCCCAGTTTTTTTTTTAATGAAAGTTCTGTCCATTTTTATCTATACTTACTTAATTATCTTAATGCGTGAAGGCAAAATTTAACTATAGTATAGCATAAGATAATTATATTTTGTTTTGAAGGTGAAAGATACCTATATAATAGATAGTAAAGTTTATTACAAATTACTTTTAATATTTACCATTTAAATATTGAGACTATCGTACTATTAGTAGAATTTTTATTTCTAATAGAATAATCTAATTCGCTCCTATAAGGTCGGAAAAGACATCGGTTTGCTCACTTCGAAGCAAGGAGCTGCGGATTTTACGTTTAAAAACGAAACTATTCAGTCCAAATATTTCGGACACATATTGCAGTGTCTGTAACCATTTCGGATAAATACGTGTCCCGACTCATGAATAAACAAAAAGATTAAGCGATTTATCTGTGAATACTCGAAAGAGGATGTTTGATTAAAACGTTAAAAAAATCTTTCAAAAGAGCCTGTATGAATTAAATTGTACTGATAGAACCTGATAGAACTCGGAATACGTTAAAAACATCACGCACGCACACACGTCCAAAGTATTAATTGTTATTATTAAAATATAAGTCAATAGATGTTTAAAACTGTTTACACGTTCTTTTCATATCATGTCCATTATATAAGATTGGAATTTTCTAAATATATATGTTATAAAACGATATTTATATTGATTACACATTAGCTTCAACGTTTATTTTTTGAAGTTCACTAAATAAGATCTTTTATTTGATAAATTATTTATTTAATATTTAATTGTAATTTAGAGATAATTATATTAGCTTTACAGTTTTCGTGTTCAAAAATTTTCAAAATCAATTTATGGTCATAAAAGTTAATATTTATTTTATTTTATTGTAGATATGGAATTCCAATGCATCATTGGCATCGAAAGCTTCTATCATAGAGAAAGTTCATAGTCTTGTACCTGAAGTAACATTTCTGGCAGAATTTTATAAGCGTAAGTTTATACAACTAAATAAAAAAAAATTATAAATATACATAAAATCATATTAATAAATCCAATACATTTAACTTAGAATTTATATAAATAGAATTTCGCTAAACATTTTGTGTCTACGCAGTTTTTACGTAATTGTCTCAATCATATTATAAATTTTTTGCTTTGGTAGATTTAAGAAATAAAGCCAGAATTTAGATAAATCAAATGGACATATTCGACATATTCGTTTTTGTCAGTTAATAATATTTTTAATACCGAATTGAAATAATAAATAGTACTTATTGGAAAGCATACTTAATATATATTTTTATGTAAAGATTATTTACGTATTTTAGTTTGAGCAAACTATGTTAATGATCTTTTTTTAACAATATTAATGATTATTTCGCTGTGTTTAAACTTTCGCTAGTAATGAAATATATTTTTTAAACACTTGTAACGGTGTAAGTGTAGCAAAGTATAGTTTTATTATTTCCAAATTTTAAACATTAATTTAAGTACTTTCCAATATTTGTTTAATTTTTTAATTAGTTTATGAAATGAATTTATTAACATGAGATTTTTTTAAATATGAAATAAGTAATTCGTAAGTTAATTTTACCAATTATATTTTAATAATCAGAATATTTGTTCCAGTACATACAAAAATAATAATCATTCAACGACTATATTTTAAATATATACATATTGTTATGTAGAATGTATAAATTTATTAATATTGATAGACTTATTAAAGATTATAGCGAAGCTGTAAGCTTACTTGCCGAAAAATTAATAGGGTTTTATTTCTGTTACAGCTCATCAGTCGCATCATGCTTACAATCGTCATTGAATTCAATTGTGTCGTTTGAAAACTTACTGCAGATTGATAAATTATTTTTGGGGAGTAAACAATATTAAAGAAATTATGAAGATTTTTGTATAAAACATATATCTTTGTAGTAACTACTCATTGTTTTTTTTTTTGGTTATAGAAAAATTGTAAATTAACTGAATATAATACAGCTGTAAAAAGCCTGAGATTATAGTTTTATACTTATAGCTAATCATCAAATTGATTCTTTAAATTTTATTTTTGAGCAACTTATTTTTTCGTTTCGAACTGTATATACCAAATATACGTAAATTCTTGATTAAAATAAATAGTAATTAAAAAAGGTTAATAAAAGGAATTAATATAATGAAAAAATGATTATCTTAAAGACATCTGCATGTTTAGATCAAGTCGTTTTTTTAGACCCAAGAATTAAGTATAGAAATTGTCGAAGAAGAATATTGCGTCCTAATTTCCAAAATACTGTCGCTAGCGATACGATTATCAACGAAGCTATAAAAAAGAGGTCTCGATTATAAGAAAATTTTATCGAGCAGTATCAAAGTTAAATGTAATTTTATATGTAAAAGAACTTTCATGTCACACGCTGCATATAAACACATCCGCATACATGTGAGTCGCAATTTCATAATTTTGGTAGATATTAGATATAAGTGTTTTGTGTGGAATTTGCAGATGTTATACGAGAATAGTATATTATAAAATAAGGGAGAAAAACAAGTGTTTTAATAAAGAGAATTAATTTTCCCCAGCTGTCAAACGCTTTCGCTTTCTTGTGCCATACGATATTTTTAACATGAAGGCAGTATAATATGATTTTCTACGGCAATCTTAAGGGCGTAAAATATTATTCAAAGATATCTATCTGTCCATTTCAATATAATAATAACATTAGATTTTACAGTTATTGCTTTCTTATTTCGCCTTCTAGGCTCTATAGGTTGCGAAAGTGCTATTTTGCGACCACGAAATGGGCGGATGATTTGTATTTTGCGACGTGAGGTTTAAAAAAGTATGAGTGGTATTTGCAATATACGAATACAAATTTGCCTTTATAAAATGTGAAATTGCTTGGAATTATCATGACTTCATTAAACAATCCATTTGCTGAAATGTACGAAAGGAATAAATCCTGAAATTAAAATTTATTAATTAAACTTCATTAATGTTGGCAATGGTGTGGTTAATTGAAAAACTTCAGTATGTGGTAAAAATGTTAATATTGAAATATTTTGCAATAATAACATCATCCTTAATGTACAATGTACATGCAATAAATAATTTTTTAAAAAACTATATTTGTCATTAGATTTTTTTATTCTTGTCGTATTTTTCTTACAATGATATGTCTTCCATATAAAAAATTATAGTCTATTTATATTTTTTTTTCGTTTTTACAAAATACTTATAAAGCAAGCAGCTTTTTTAATACTGAAATTTGTACTAAAAATTATTCATAAAATTTCTAAATTATCCCCGAGTATATATGAGCTATATTTATGCTCGATATATGTAAATTTAAATTGCAATAACAATCAGAATGATAAATAATTGGAAGAAATTAACAGCTAATTTTTATAAAAATTCATTAATTTATATTTAAAAATTTAAACTAAATAACAATAAAATTTTTATGAAACCAATTACAAAAGAAATCTATTGTTATGAATAACTAACAAAGTTAATTTATTTTTTTAACTTATTAATATACTTTTAAACATATTTATTGCAATTTAATATTATTGAATTAAGAAACATGTTTATCGGTTTTCCAATTTTTATTAAATTATCATAAAGATTTTATAAAAGATAATTTAAAATTGATTCAAGTTATCTTCATTATTAATGATGATTGAACAACAGACTTTATATAAAAAATAATTGCGGGAAATGCAAACGAGATTTATAACAGTAGCGAAGATAAAATTAGAAATAATAGAGTCCTTATTCTACCATATACATATAAAAGGTTTATCGAAAAGAATTCTTAGTAATCTAAAAAAATATAATATTCAAGTTTACTTAAAAAATAATAACATCAGTAATTTATTTAACAATTTTAAAGATAAGGTGATAAATGTATAATAGTTGGAAGAGTATATAAGATTAATTATATGAATTGTGACAAAGATTATATCGGACAAATAGGTAGATATTAAAACAGAGAAATATATGAACGTCAGTATAGTTTGCGAAGTACGAGTGGTAAGTTCGGTTTAAAAGAGCATTGTCTATCTAAAATTTTGTTGGATGGGGGTATCATATACAAATATTAGACAAATATGACAGAAGGGTGGGGGTTGAGGATATATAGAGTTGATACATAGCTTGATTTTTACTTTGATTTAGTCTCTGAAGAGGAATTGAAGTGATTCAAAACGTCGGACGAAGAATCGAGAAGATACGGTAAATATAGGCGGCGGGGTCAGTCGGGCGGTCTGTCCCTTGCTAACTTAATACATTGATTATGTTTAATTTTAATAGTAACTTTTATTTTCGATTCTACGGGGGCGATTATAAACAAGGGCAGTCTGACAATCATTATATAATTATAATTAAAGTATTTGATAAAGAATGTAAGGCCGATAAAAAGATTTGCTATAGTTACAGTCCACATAATAATAAAATTTTAATTTTGAATATTATTAAATTATTTTATAATAATTACGCCGGTTATCATTTCAAAATATAGCATAATATATACTTTAGCAGATTCGTAATTATTTTTTTCTACAATTTGTTAAAAGGCGATTAAATAAAGAAAAATAGTCACACATTTAGAATATTCAAAAATTATTTAAATTATTTTAATAATTATATGATATTATTTATATAATTCAAATGGATATCTCGAATGACCGCTAGATATTACTCTTTTGCGATAGAAAGTAATAATAATCAGTGCACATTTTATTATCTGCCCTTCAACAAAGCACAATTAACCCATCCATTTCCGCTCGTCATGGAGAATTTTTTAATTTAAATATTAATCGCGCACGCCGCATACAAATTAAGCTTTAAATGTTTTTTCCAGAAAAGGAAGAGTTCCATTCCATGAAAAAGGAAAAAAAATGAAATAAATATAAATAATGCATAAATGCTCATTGGAGGTGACAGCCTTACGATAGGGCGCGTTCGGTCGATCGACCAGCGGGTGGGCGCGGGCGGTGTCGCCTGGCGCCAAATCTATATGCATGTATATATATATATATATATATAAACACATACTCAAACATACCCCCCCCCCCACATACACACATAAGCGCCACTACCCGGTTTCTCCCTATATTATATACATATCCACCATGCGCCTTTTTTCACTTCGGTGCCCCCGCCGGGAGGCGCGCGGGGCCGTCCGGCAATCCTGTTCACAGAATCACGAAAAGGTGCCAAAACCGGCACTGGGCCTCTTGTATATACGGACTTACAAAGGAAATGCTATTGACCCAGGATATTTTTTCTTCTTCTTTTTTTTGTAACTCGTCCCGCCGCGCCGGTGCGTGGGACGGTTAAGGGACATTTTTGAAATCCAGCCAAGTATAAATTTGTATATTTTTAGATATAATATTATATATATATATATATATATATATATATATATATATATATATGTATATGTATGTATATGTATATATGTAAGCTGGCATATAAGAAAAAAATAATACCGCTCCTCTCGTTTTATGTACAGATGTTCGAATGTCAAAAATTAGACGTGCTAATTAAAATTTTTATACATTTTATACATATATATACAGATATAAAAGACGCTTCCTGATGGGCTTGCTTTCACGACGGTATATAGAAAAGCCACAGACTGCCACCAACACGCGTCCTTTTATATAACTTTAACGGCACGGCTGTATTTAGCTTCTTTTTTTTTCGTTTCCTAATGCATAATTAAAATCGTCGAAGATTCAACTTTAGTGCGATTATAATATATACAGCTCCTTCGTCCTTGAACTCCACTGGCATCAAGATATTCTAACTCTGTAACTAAAAAAAAAAGAAAAAAAGATAAAGAAAGTTAAATTGATATATTGCTCGAAGATTGTATTTCCGAATTTATTTTTAGAATTATTGTTATTGGAACATAATGTCTCGATTTCAAAATTAGTAGAGGATACCTGGGGGCGGGCACTACAGCTAGTCAGCATTTTGTACTTATATATATATAGCATCCCCCAACCACGAAGATAAGCCCAATTCCTTTCGCGACGCGAATTGTAGCGCATTTTATAAATTACGTAAAAAGGAATATTAAATTTTCACTTGCATTTTTCCAGGCCAATGAGCCGGTACACGTCCATTTAGTCTACATAAAAATGAGAAATCCCCTCGGTCTTGCCAATAATTTATGCCTTTTTCGATGCTTCATATAATGCAGAAATAAAATTTTGAAGCGTCGTACATTTATACACGCAAAAATGTAATTAGTCATCTCTATCGCAGAATGATACGAATTACCGTATTAACTTTTCCGTAAAAATAATGGAACGCGATGATTTTCGGATGCCGGAAATTTTAGATATATTCCGCTATAATCGTCGCCGGGCCTGTTCGTAATGTGCTTTACATATATAATTTTGGTTGAGTTGGCCTCGACGTTATTATGTTCGGACGTCGATATTATGATTATTAAAGTATAAGAAAAATATCGTGAAATGTTATAAAGAAAATGTTAGATCGATTTTTAAGTATTCATATGGTCCATTTAATATCTTGCGTACGTGTAAAAATAAAAATCTTTACGCGAAGCGTAGAAAAATTCGCCCGGAATTTGATGTACGTCTCCGAGTGTATTTATTGTAGAAATGGAGTCACACAGGCTATTTGGTGGACAACCGACTTCGCAATACGAATACCGTTTGCCGAATTCAAATGTTTATTGTTACAAGTATACATTATTGTTACAATTTACATATATAATATTATATATATATATATATATATATATATATATATATATACACATTGCTTAATATGCACACACAAAAAAGACTTGTGGCATTCAACGGTGCATATTGTATTTAGCCCGTATAAGTACTTTGGCTTTAGAGTGTAAATATAATAAAATTGTCAAGAAGTTCGATCGGTGAATTTAAAATTACACGAGTGTTAATTTTATTTTAATATTATATATATATATATTATACGTGAAATTTCAATCTTAATCTTTACACATTTATATATAATTACATAGAATTATAATTTTTTCTTCACTTATACCTGCACTCTCGCGTTCATGCAATATTCTTTTTATTCTTTAATCGATAAAATTACTTATTGATATATACATATAGAATTCAGGTAATTTTAATTGAACATTGGTATAAATTATTTATGGAATAAAAAAGTATATTATTTTATTAATAGCTTTTCAAAGTTGTAATAAAAAGAACGATTTATTCCAGTCATGAGTATAATGAAGAACATTGTTCGATTCATATCTGACTGTAATACACGGAATATATTTGAACTTAAAATAGAGGAAATATATGTAATTACACATTTTAAATTATATAATAAAAATTATATTTGTTTGATAAATTTTCTTTCAAGAAATTTTACAGAACGTACTGCAGTATAATTTTTTTCATGGCATATTTTCCTTTTGTGACTTTTATTAGAGGCTTTCTCGACGATGCGTCTTCTGTCTGCATATATATACACATATATACACATCTATATATACATACTTAAATAATATACCACAAACGGAGCGAAGAACAGATTAAAAGTACGATCCCTGCCTTCATTATACGACTATAAGATAACTCGAGTACAAAGCTGCTGCTAATATAGATTTTGTGAGAATATGGAGCGTTACGGATTGTGAAATATTTTATTTCCAGAGCTCTCCCCATTGTCCGCTCATGTGGGAGGGAACATTTACATTATATATATATATATATATATATATATATATATATATATATATATATATATATAGAATTGGATTTTCAACTTCAATATTTACGCTTAGCATTGCTGTACCACGCAAAATTTTGCTGCGTTTTTTATGCATGTATCATATATGTCCGAGTATGTGTATCTACCGCTGACTTTTATCTAGCAGAGATCGAGATTTTCTAATAGTTAAGTACGTTGTATACTCTGTCAAAGTACATATATATATAAGAAAATGAAAAAAAGACGTCAACAGCAAGCTCTTATCCAATGTGTCCATCATTTTAGCTCCGTATATGTGTAATTGTATATAGTATATAATTATATGTGCTCCTCTCGGTTTTTCCTTAATAATCTTTGGATTTTCCTCTTTTATCCTTAAAATCTCAGCTATAAAACTGCGCCGTTGCATTCCAGGAGGACTTGCATGTACATATTATATATATATGAATGAAATTACTCCTCGCTCGCTATGTATACAATATTTTTCCCCCTTCTCATTATTATAAATTTCCGTAACTGTCAAAATTGTGCCCAGTTAACGGAAAAGCATCATATATATATATATATATATATATATATATATATATATATATATATATATATATAAGATTGGTGAAACTCGCAAACGGCACTTACGGAGTATTATTAAAGTATTTTTAGCGTTCACCGATTACGCACGGCGGCGTATAAGAGGGGGGGGGGGAGTTTACAACTTCGTCCGGTAGTTTGCAGAATTTTTTTTCAGATCGAACAATAGCGACCGGAAGGTAGTATAGGCTCGAATACTTTCGGTATATATATATATATATATATATATATATATATATATATATACATATATATCACACATATACATATATGCATCGATGCCTGCGCAATCCCACACGAAACGACTCGGACTACTGTATGACATACCAGAAGAGTATATACATTTAGGACTTTCGCATCGCTCGAGGCGACTTTTTCCCTTTTGCGGGTTTTCCCTCTATTTCCATACGCGGGGACCTTCTGAACAAGCGCGGAAAAGCCCCGGGTTATATAGCGGTGATCTGTGATTCCAGTAGTTGGAGAACCATTATAGGCACATGATATATATATATACATGGGGTATAGCTATAATATAAAACATTTTGATTGCTTCGCGCGTCGCTCTTGTTCACTCGTAAAAATCACAATAAAATCATTAATAACGTCTCTGTATTGCTATTGACTGAAAAGCGATCATACTTATGTAAGAAATCATATATAAGAAAAAATAATGTTTAATTTTGTTTATCAATAGATACTCGCGGGAAGAAGAATTTATAAGAGCTTGCACGATGAAAACGGCAAGCATTTAAAGTTTTTATGAACAATCAGCAAACGATTGTCTATTGAAAATTATTATTATTATTATTTAAAAAACGAATGAAATGAATCCGCCATCAAAACCAATTTGTATAAATATTCTGAACGTAAAGTTGACAAATCTGTTGTATTGTATACGTATTGCCCTAAGCGACTTTTTGGCCACGTCAGTTTGCTGCCAGACGGCCTAATTCCTTTCGCTTTACAGCAAATACACGAATGCCAATTTATAAATCAAATCCGCGAAGAAAGAAAAGAATTTAAAATCAAGCGCTACAGCCAGCCAACTTTATCATCGTAATATTGCATAGCCCACCTTCGAACATCAGAACTGTTAGATTAATGTTGATAAGTTATTATTAAGTTATATAATAATTCTAATTCAATCTAACCGCTCCAACTGCGATCTAAAACTATAAGATATTTTTGTAAATAAAGTGTATGTAAATTTGTTTTTTTTTTTTACGAATGCGTTTGGCTGGCGTGGCCGAGACCTGGATTTCAATTCTGGAGTCACTCTGCATTGCCAGTCCTTCGCTCTATAGCGATCCAACTATCGTGGGCATTTCCAAAAAAAAAATGTTTAGCATGAAACTATATGTATATATATATTGCTTAAAGATTTTAGGAAAAATATCTGGTAGGCTTTTTATTTATCAACATCTTTGTTAATTCTCAGATCACATATATGTATTTATATTTCACCGCTTGCACAGCTTGTACGACCGAATTTTAAATATGCCGATGCGCAGTTACATATGCGTTCTTAAATAAATCATATAGACGGCATTAATTAAGATTCGTGAATTAATTAAACGTACTAAATCCAAAGGTGTCATCGAAAAATCAATAATTTAAAATAAATATAAATTGATTAAGAGCCGTCGGATTTAGTTTAATTCATTGAAACGCGTTATATATGTCTTTATAGATATTATCATTAACGCGTATCCCGTATGTGAATATTATTATTTATGCAGGTAGACATTTGTATACATATTAAAAGTATATGGCTAATTGAGTGTATGTTAAACTAATTTGCCCCCGTTGCACGTTTAATAATTTATTAAATGCATTTGAGCGCGAAGGAAATGATTTCAACGTTTATTACGATACACTTCGAAGGCTTTCCCGAAGGTTTTTTCCGTGGAAAATGCCTGAAACGCAAGATATTGCGTGTGCTGCACCTGTGCGGACTAAGTGTATAATGAAAGAAAATGAGAGTCCGCGGTAATTTTTCACGATAGAATTTTAAAATAGAACAAGCCACCTTATTATTTGGCCACTTCAATTCAGCGATTTTATTCATAAAGAATTAATACAATTCAATTTTATTAATTAACCAGCGGAGGATTTATGCGGCGCCGTTAATTTTTAATTTTGATTTATTAAGCTATAATAGATTCAAACGCTCTTAAATAAATTAAACGAAAATCGAACAATGAAATGCAGAAAAATTTTCTCGAAATCGATTGTTTCCATATCAAATGAAATATTAACGAATTAATTAAGAGAAATTAATAATTGCAAAATAATAGGTACACTCTAATACAGTGTTTTTAAGCGACCCAATTTGTTTTGAACATATTTTATTGAAAATGGTCATTCGTATTCGATACGTATACTTTATAATCAAGTTTGAAAAGGATGCTGGAGAAAAGTTTTTCGTTGATCAAATTTACTTAGTTAATAATTTATGAAAAATTTTCAATTTACAGATTTTAATTTATTCTTCAATTTGAATTTCAAACGATGCTGTTAGAAAATTTTATACCGCAATAATTTAATTTATCGTCAGATTAACAACAACAACAACAACAATAATAATAATAACAACAATAATAATAATAATAATAATAATAATAATAATAATAACAATCCGAAGAATGCACGAAAGTTCGAAAAACTGCAATGGCTTTCAAGCCAATAAAGGAATTCGCGCAATTTTTCCTTTCGCTCCTCCGTAGCTTTTAATTCTAATTAAATTTTCAATTTGCGAATAAAAGGCTTTCATATTTCCGGCCATCCTCTTTTCTAAATCAACGAATCAGACAAAAAGGCATAACCCAGTTTATAAAATTTGGAAAATCCAATAACATATAGTGGATCGGGCTCGCGGCTCTTCTTATATACTACGGAGTGTGTGTGTATATATATATATATATATATATATATATATATATATATATATATATATATATACCAACGAAGGCGCGCGCATTGCTCGGAGCTACGGAAAAATCCACGCGACGGAAACCCACTGTATACTCTAGGATGGTCTATATATATATATATATATATATATATATATATATATATATATATATGTATATATATACGCAGTTCGTATATTCGCTAATTTCAATACATCAAATCATAAAACAGGTAATAAATTTGAGGAAAAGATGAAGAAGAAGCAGAAGAAGCAGAAGAAAAAGAAAAAGAAAAAAAACAAGTAAAGCGTTAAGATTTCGTGTCAAACATCTCGTATGTGGTTCACACTGAGGCGGCCGGCCCGCGACTATATTAGAATAAATAAGCAACAAATTACACATCGAACCGCCGTATGCGCGTCCGTTCGCACGCGTATAACCGCGTCTATATATATATATATATATATATATATATATATATATATATATGTATATATATGTATATCTATAAATATGTGTGTGTGTGTGTGTGTAATACAGGATCCGCGAGCGTTTCCGCGCGAACTGGATTTGTGCAATGATACGAAGGGAGGATACGATGCGTAAATGGGCGTGCGTAAAAGTGGAGAGGCGCGGCGCCCCGTGAATTATGAAGGCTTAAAGGAAATCCCTCTCAGTATTCGCGCGCGCGCCCGCGCCGGGCGCAGAGAGACACCGGGGCTTATTAAGCTCATCAGAGCGAATCTACTTATGCATTGTTTACGTTGCCCGCAACGAGCTCTAATGAAATTTGCCTTGCCCCCACCCCCCACCCCCCTCGGCTTCCTCGCGGCCTTTCTTTTCGACGCGCTGCGCGGCATCGCGCTGTATATATATATATATATATATATATATATATATATATATATATGTGCGCGCGTTATATACACGCGCTTATGCGAATTAAAATTTTCATCGTATTCCGCACTTTTATTCGATTTTATTTGCTTGACATATTTTTCGCCTTTGAATTGCAAATTTCTCTTTTCGCCTGAATTTTTTATGCGGCGCGCAGGGGATGGTGTATTGCACATACATATATACATACGCGGCGAGGAAAAAAAAAGGTTGTTACAGAGATAATGCTCTGTGGTGCCGTTTCGGGTTCAGTTGGTTAACTTTCGTAAGAATGAAAATGTATTTCCAAAAATATACATATATATATATATATATATATATATATATATATATATATATATCTATATTTCGAAAGATAGTGATATTCTTCTTTCTTTTTTAGTAGTGAAGTAAATCGTGTAAATTAGTATGTGAGCGGCGTCCCATTTTTTTCTCCGCATACTGGAATATCTTGAAAATTGAGGGGTTTGTCAAAAAAAAAAAAAAAAACAGCCGAAGATACGTATTTTTCTCGCGTCCTTGCATTCTTAAACGTTCAATATTTATATATGACGGATGTACCATTTGAACTTGCATACCGGAATATCCGAGAAAGTATCGCGAAAAGTCAACGATTCCAAGAGAAGGAAAATGTCAAGCGTTCAATCTTTCATGAAATCGAAGGATTGGTTACCCGAGTCGAGCCGACTCGAATTTTGGGCCCATCGCCTCAGTAAGACCCCCGTATATTAAGATCTATTGTTTAATACGGGGACTCCTATTCGCTACTGAACATTTCAATTCTACGGTTTCAGTACGTCCGGGCCGGTCCGCCACATTTATTAACATTCTTCTTTGTCCTATTTTCATTTCTTCACTTACGCTGTATTTCGAGAAAATACTAGGATAAATTAGGCCTAATGCATTTTTGCCGAAAGATAACTTTTCCAAAAAGAAAAAACATTGCCGAAAAACACGATATATATATATATACATATATATATTTAATATCCATTATTTCCCGATCTGGTCTACCATTAAATCTGTGTAGAATAATAATTTTGCAGTTAGCTAGGAATACATAACTATGTAAATTTCGTAAGAAAAATAATGATATATTCTTCAAACTGTAAAAGTGTAATCCTCGAGTATATGAAAGTGTCGAGCACGTACGTTGCATATTGGAAAATAATGAATATTAAAATAAATAAAAAATCGAATTTTTCGGCAAAATTTCTTTCGGTTAATTGCTGTTCGGTAGATTTACATTTCTGTAAAACTCCATTCGGCAACACTCCACCCCGTACAGTTGATCCCTCCCAGCCCGATGTATTTCGAGAACAACTTTGACTTAAAAAGTAAACAAGCGATCAAGAGAATCTTTCAGAAAATGAAAGGGACGAAAAGCAGATGTTAAAGGAAAAGGTTGAACAGACGCTTGTGAACGTATTTTGAACTGTAGAATTCACTGTTTCGAGAAAAGATGTGAGAATTTGTTGAAAAAAAAAATGGGACTTAATCTCAGAGAGTGTATGGCTTTGGGCTAATGATTCGGGCGAACTTGGGCGAATGATTCTTTATGGTCAATTTGATTTTTTCAAAATTCGATAACTTTAACTTTTCTTCCGAAACTGCTTAGTTTTCGAGATATTTTAGTATGTAGAATAAAATGAATCCTCTCTAGTATTGAGTACGTAAAAAACATAATTTATAAATTAATGTCGCACAGAATAATATCTGTCTTAAATTCAAATAAAATGGGATTTTGGATATATAAAATGTAAATAATTAACAAGTTTCGATTAATCCGAACGAGAATCCTTTCAGTCCTTTACCAATAAACTACCACCTCTGACTTGTTTTCGTGCATTGTAAAGAAATTTAAATTATTACGCGCTCATTATATGTAAATGTGTTAACGCTCGACTCAAAGTCACAAATTCTCGAAAACATTTGAACAAAAATCAGGAATGTGCTATAGTTTTCACGAGGAGGGAGGCGTCGCTGTAATCGTGCTTTCAAAAATCCTATTTTCTCGGTAAGATTCCGGGGTGAAGTTTATACTGTAATTTGAAATTCTTCTACTTAAAACGCACTTAAATCCGTAATATAGGAATCATTCCATTTTTTACAATGATAAACCGGCATTATTGAAATCATGATCGAACATAATTTTATTTAAAGCCCAATCAACTTAAGTGAAAGCCATATAGAAAATAGGCTTCGTGAAAAGTTTATTAATTTAATAAAGTATAAGATTAATCTCGAACAAGATTAAAGTATCAAACTCCATAATGACTAACATTCGCATTCGGAAACCAGTTTTCATTATATTGCGTTCCATTACAGTTAATAGCTACAAGGACGCGCGAGACAATGAAAAGATTTATTTTAAATTTTAATGAGAAATGTCAGCGGTCTCCGGAATTTTAAAATCGAGTCTCTGCATGCCGTGTCTCTTTCCTCCGACCTCCCTCTCTCTCTCTTTCTCTCTTTCCCTCTCACCCCCTCTCTCTCCCCAGGACGAGCGGTATTCTAAAAGTCGATTTACGAGTATCGCATGATGGAAGGAAGAAAAAGAAAAAAAAAGATCGGAGAATCCCCATATATATATATATATATATGGGTTTTATATAAATGTACAATATAGCCAAGGATCTATAAAACCGTTTGATTTCCCGATAAGGGGCGGAGTCGATCGCGAATACACTAAAAAAAAATAAAAAATAAAAATAAAAACAAATATATAATACACTCTTTACACCGCGTACTCCGCACTTTATAAACCATAAATCTGCCCATCGCCTCTGGGGCGCAATAAAAAAAAACACTAACCCAAATACGATCTAATCTTTACGCCCGGGATTCCCGGGGCCCCGACGCGGACTATACTACATATATATACTCGTATGGTTATACCCGCGAATCCTCTACCTCCCTCCCCCCTCTCGGTATAAAAATGCGTCGATGTCAAATTTTTACTTTCAACGATCTTGTGTACGTGTATATGTATATGTATGGCTACGCACGAGCGCGAGCGATCGCGGTTGTAAAAGAAAGAGAAACGTGTATCTATATATATATATATATATATATATATATATATATATATATATATATATATATATAAAATATGTATGTGTACTATCATATCGCATAGAACGACTTTTACTGCTCTCCGCAGTGCCGTCTCTTCATACAGAGGTCTAAGAATCTCCTACCTATAGGGTTGCAAACTCGGAAGTGTCCTAAAAGAAAAAAAGAACATTGTTTTACTTTTTGTTTTGAATTATAAGCTGTAAATGTATAAGGAACAAAATTAATTAAGTTTCTCGGGTAGCATAAATCTTAAATTAATATTTATTAACAGATATATTGTTATTATAAATTATTAATCATTTTATTAATATTATGTTATTAATAATACGTATTATTAATTATCGTTTATTTTGTATTTACCTTTTATAATCATTACCTAAGATTGGAAATGATTTTTCGCCACTATATATTGCCTGTCAATGTTTATATCCATTTTTCTTGCACGAAATATTCAGCTCACAGTTTTAAGGCCACTTGTTGATAAGTAAAAAGTAGAAAGAGCATGGAACAACTCAGACACATCGTCTTAATGTTTATTTTTTTAATAATTTAATTTTCTTTTTCTTTTAAGTGTACGTATACAATTGTGGTCGGAGATTATAAATACTTCTCCGCAAAGTAAGAAATCATCCGTATAATGAAAATATGAATCTCGCGTATATATACATATATATATATATATATATATATATATATATATATATATATATGCGCGCGCGCGCTCGTTTTAGTTAAACCGTTGCCAATGTACGGGGAGCGCACCGCGCGCAAAACGATGAATAAGCGGACTTTATTCTCGAACAGTCGCACGGCGAAGAATTCCAATTTAATAGAGTATCGGACGAGAGGAGAGCGCGATCTCGAAAATATGCACCATTATCCGAACGGTTTTTATACAACGGGCACGCGTGCTTCTGGTCGACCGCAAATCATGCCTTTTTTTTTTATCTACACAATTTTTATGTAATTTTTATATAATTTATATATATATATCTATATATACAAACGTGTATATGTCTATGTATATGTATGCGTTATTAAAATAAAGTTATTTTTCTGTGGAAAAATCTTCGCTGACCTGAAATGTCAGGAATATCACGACATTGATATTACTTACAAATAGATATCTTTTTTCATTATACATTATATATATGTATTTTTTGTGCGAATCGGTAAATATAAACACGTAGAGTATGCTTGTGAAAATTTCATAGGGTGAAACATTAAAAAAGGCGATTGGATTCTAATTTCTTTACAGTAAAACATCAATTGTTTTCACTTATTTTTATCGTGTTAAAAATTTATTTTATCTGTTCGAATTATTATTAAGTTTTTTCGAAATGTTGTCATACTGTTTTAGATTCTTTTAGAATGAATCGTGTTTTATCTCAAGCAACCTGATATGCTCTTCAAAGCTAAATGAAAGCTCCTAATCGTGGTCGGATGGTAATTTAATTGCATTTCAATGAACCTATGTACGTAGGTCGGTCAATTTTTTGGTTTTTCATATACATAAAAAACTATTTATCTATACATATATGTCACAGTTTAATGTAATTCCTGTGTATAATACGAGATCTGTATAATAAAAATTCTTTTGCCTTTATCCTCGAAAAGTATTTTCGTGAAAACGCGTAAGACGGCAGTGGGCAATCAGATCAATCGATCTCTTATGAGTCGTGATTTTATTTGTGAAAATTTATCGTGTAATCACATTAGATTTTTTATTCCTTTTAATATGTTTTTTTCGAAATCTTAACATTTATTATTATTACTGTACGGTTTTTTAATTATTTATTATATCATATTCGTTTCTGTAATAATTAATATGCTGTAATTTTCATTATTAGAGTCAATTGTTATAGGAAAAAATATGTAGCTAAATAGGACTTAAAGCGACAGGTGAAATATCAAGGTACGCTTATTTAATCATTCTGCGACCACTCAATAAATTCATACTAGTTTCAACAAAAAAGACCAATGAATTTTCGCATAATAATTATTGCTCTGTAAGAATATTATTTAATACGCGTGTATATGAAGAAATCGCTCTACGTGCCCGAACGAAGTTTTTCACGTTCTCTTTAATCCCGGTTGGACGAACGAATTTAAACAAAACGAAAAAAACTCCGGAATATTCATATAATTTAACGCGTAATCGTATATGGTCAGCTCAAACGGCAACCTGTAATGTTTTACAAGGTATTGATTGCCGACAATTGAAAAAAATCATTTTTGCCAGCGATAGAGCGATATAGCGCAGGTATATGTCTCAATTGCGGGTGGAGGGGGGGGGGCGGAGGCGTATGGAAAACCAGAGTCGGAAAAATCGTGTGACAATATTTCGATAATGCATTGGCTTCGAGCGCCTAAAGTCGCCTACTCGTATCCGCGAATTTTCTCAATTTATGTATATGAACGGGCAGGCGGAATTTCACCTGCCACGGTGCATCGAGAATGTACGAACGACGGGTTTAGTTCCGACATAGCGAAGTACACATAACTCTGATTAGCTCTATAACGAGGTCTGCATAAACTTATCGGACGCTTTCTCACTCGGGAGACTATTTATACAATTAGTACACTTATCTCCCCAATTAAACTAGTCTGAGTATCTTAATTTTTTTTTTTTGTTCTAAATGCCAACATGCAATTCAAGAATCGAATCGGATGCACGACCAACATTTCAAGTAGTTATTGTCAATTGACGCTCGGCCGTTTATCTACGCGTCGGCGCAGCCGCGCAATTATTCCTTCTCACCTTGACTTTTGCAGGATACGTTAATGGGGGGGGGGGGGGACAAAACAGAAAAAACCATTTGCCCGAGTCCGTTTTTCGAGGTATACGCCGAGTTAGCTCGCTCGGTGTTGCCGAAATCTACCCAACCATCCAATTGTCCTGGTCTCGCGCGTTCACTTTATCTGTACGAGGAATTCCAACTCGATCCCCTGCACACGTTGCAAAGCGAGCGCACCTTTTTGCGCCCCGTGGATCATTAAAATCCTAACGACGGCTGTCATTATTAACTAATTTTATGAAAAACGAACGGGAAAGGCTCGCGCACAATCGCCACGTACGTCCGTGAAATAAAATCAAAATTTTCTCTTCGAGGCAACTTTTTAACAATCCCTCGGACTAATTGGATTTAGTGGCTTACGATTTTCCATTGTCGACGTAACGGGGAGACTCGGGGAGGACGCGAAGATACCAGAGCTATAGAATAACGTTGGAACGACGTCCCTGAGTCCGAGTGCACTCGACCTGGAAACATTCCGCGCAGAACGATTAAATAACTGAAGGAGATGATAAAAAGAAGAAAAAAAAAACAAAAAAATCACATAAACTTACGTATTAACATCGTGACAATTTATAAGCATTAAATTTATAGGCTCGCGAAATCGTAGATTTTAAATTATTCGAGGCGAAAGCACGAATATTGGAATTTTTCCATCGAAAGTGTAATAATGGGCAGAAATTTCCTTTAAGCGACAGGAGCTAAATCGTTTCGCTTCGCATTTCGCTACATCGTCGTATTTTTACGAAAATCTACGAGCATGCGACCGAAGATCTCCTCGTGGACAAGGTCCGTTTTTGCAGAGGTGCCCGGGAATTGGGCTTTGGGGGAACTTTTTACCGTTCGTTATGCATTTTTTTTTTTACTCATTATTTCGATCGTAAGCGTCGGAAAGTGTAGATTTTTGCGCGGTACGTCCGTGCTGGCCGGAATACTTGATTTCAACGGCCACATCCCAGTAATTTGAGCAACTCAAGCGGCTCGACCGTCTGTAGTTCGAGGATCTAAAAATTCCCGGTCCTAACGAACGGCGGCAAAACTTTTTCGAAAGCAATTCTGGACTGTAGTATTTATTTCTTTGACACACTCACGCGCGCATATGCACACACATGCACACACACATATTGATTTCTGGAACCTTACTCTGGTAAGAAAACTTTTGTTTTTCTTTAGGAAAAAAAAATTTTAAGATTTTGCGGAGAAGAAACTTCTTTTAAGGAAAGGGTTCCATACTTTCAGAGGCCTAGGACTCCAAAAGTTATAAAGACGGCCTTGGATCTCCAACGAACCTCTAATATATGTATCGAAGATATGTACAGCTATTATGTACAATATGTGGGAATATGTAGAAGCATCGAAGCAAGGACGACGAATGACAACGACGTATTTTCTCCAAGTCTCGTTTCTCCCCGATGCGCAAAGAAAAAGAAAGATGAAAAAGAAACGTCATACCAATACTTGTGTGTGTGTGTGCGCGCGCGCGCGCGCGTGGTGTGTGTGTATCTACATTCTCGCCAGGAACATCGCGTGCCGATCTTTTAATTATACATGCGCGCGCGACCGGCCCAAGAATTCGAGATATATAATAATATTGTATAGGAGCAAGGCACGAGATATGCCTCCGAACGAACGTACGGCCGCGACAGCGGCGACGTCGCGCGCGCGCGAGAGCGGATTTTCGGCGCCGGGATTTTTGTCGCGCGCCTGTATTTTCGATATTGTATATATATACATATATATATATATATATATATATATATATATATATATATATATCCGCGGACGAGCGATCGCGCGCGCGACGCGGGGGGGAATTAATCTTCGGCGCCGGCGAACGAGCTCCGCAAAAGCCGGATGGCGCCGGAGCGACGTCTTTACGGGCAAATTGACGTCAGCCACGTGTATATATATATGTATGTGTAGGTGCGTGTGTGTGCGTGTGTGTGTGTGTGTGTGTGTGTGTATGTGCGAGCTCTCCGGATCGGCTATAATGCGTACACGCGCACGGCCACCGGTCCGAAATCCATATTATACGCGAGAGCGAGCCGCGTGTGTAATATGCGAGAAATCAAAACAAATTTTTAATTCAGGAATCCCGTATCCGTTAAAGGCGACCACTAAATTATATTCGCGCGCGCGCGCGCGCTCGCTCGTCCGCTCCCGCTGCCTGCGCGGATACCTTTATATTACAGCTCCTCCGGCACGCGCGCGCACACGTGTGCCCGCCTCTCTTTGTCCCTAATGTGTCGGTGTGCGCGCGCGCGCGCGTGCTGTTTGCGTGCGCGTCCACTTCTGTTTGCTCCTACATATATATATATATATTATACGAGGAGGCGCAGACGCCGGCAGGCTCGATCGACAAATTAAAATGATTTTAATAATGAGTTTCGGTATAATATATATATATATATATATATATATATTTTTTTTTGCTTCTTTCTCCCGCCTCTTTTTGGCAGCGCTACTAGACGGCTGTCCGTCGCGGCTCTCTTCCTCTATACTTTGCTGACTCCTGCCAGCTGGTGCGTATCGCGCTCGATTATAAATTTTTGCCCCTTCTTTTTGGTTTCATTATTATGATTTTTTTTTTTAATTTTCTCGCCGTAAGGACGTGAGCGCGCGCATGTTATACTATACTACTGACCACTGCGAGCTAAAGATAGACATAGAGGGATAGAAACAGATATAGATAGAAGGGCGAGAGAGAGAGAGAGAGAGAGAGAGAGAGAGAGAGAGAGAGAGAGATGGAGATGGAAAGAGAGGGAGAAGTGGAAAGAAGTATAGAAGCGGACGAGGCAGCATTTGTAAGTCAAATTTCTAGCTGGACTGAATCTTTTACCAGGGTCATGCTCCATTTTAAAGGAATCTCCGCGGGATTAATTAGGCGCAGGCTTTACAGGAGTTACGTAAAATTTTAGAAGGATCTCGAATGAGACTATTATACAAGAGATGCAGGTCTCCAATTCCTCATCTTCTCTTTTCAATTTCTTGTCAATGAAATAGTCATACACATGTGTGTGTGTGTGTGTGTGTGTGTGTGTGTGTGTGTGTGTGTGTGTGTGTGTGTGTGTGTGTGTGTGTGTGTGTGTGTGTGTGTGTACGGATGTCTATATATGTATGAATCTATGTGTGTAAGATATAAGTAGGTATATCCAAAGTATTTTGACGTTGGAAATTCCTTTATATGGGCACGAGTATAATATACAAATGTTATATAAGGAAGTGGAAAATTTAACGACACTAAGCCGCCATCTACGTTCCGTAAGAACTATAAATTATTCAGTCATACACACACATACACACACACACA
This sequence comes from Sycobia sp. Sy_11, assembly GCA_018907035.1. Taxonomy (NCBI): domain Eukaryota; kingdom Metazoa; phylum Arthropoda; class Insecta; order Hymenoptera; family Epichrysomallidae; genus Sycobia; species Sycobia sp. Sy_11. Next base: position 2,992,719 of record JACCIC010000030.1, read on the forward strand.
CACACATACGTAACTATATGAATCGGATTAATTAATCGTCATCCGTACTTCGATCTCAGCGCGAGCTCTTAAGGAAAATTACTTGTTTATACAAATACTTATTCGTGCTCCTCTCGTGTCAATAACACGAGGAATACCTTTCGAGATACCTTTATATATATACACACACATCTACAATGCATTATAATACAAGCTTTATTATCCTCTACAACGGTGTACCGATGAATGCCGGATGGGCGCATCGAAACAGCTCCGGTTCTACGTGCGGTCGCTCGTTCGTCCTTAACCCTTCGCGCGTGCGCGAACGAATTGTCTTTAAGGAATTCCTGAGAGAGAGAGAGAGAGAGAAAGAGAGAGAGGGGGGGGGAGAGATAGAGCGAGAAGAGAATGAGAAGGGGGAGCAATAAATCCACTGGCGTTAATACCGTCCGTGCTGGTATTTTCGTAATCGTCTCCTCCTCCCTTTCAACTCGTCGTCGTTGTTGTCGTCCTCCGGTCGACGGAAGAGAAAAGTGACTTTTTCCTTTTTTTTTCTTAAAAACAGCAAATAATATAAATATATATATATAATTATAAGATGAATATAAGATGTATATATATATATAGTATATATACCCTGTATAAAAGGAAGGCGGCATTCCCCGACGGTAGAGAGTATAGTGTGTATCTATATACTACTATATCGGGTCGCCCGCCGAACAAGTTCAGAATCCGCCCAATTCCATCACAGCAACATCGTAAGGCATGGGAGGGAGAGCGAGAGAGAGAAAGGAGAGCGGCCTAGAGAGGAATTTGAAGAAAGAAGAAGGCTCGATTACTGAGGAAAGAACTCCCGAATTAGTCCTGCGAGGCCATTACAGAAATGGCCCACCCCGACCCGAAACGAAAATCTTTTTGATCTTGCGAAAAAATATATTATAATATATCCCTATAATTATTATACAATCCTCTAGAGACATGTATTATTATAATAGAGCCTCGAACGCGCACGCGCGCATACAGTAGAACATATTGCACGGGCGATGCATATGCATGCGGGCGCTTGCCAGGAGGTGTCCGAAAACCCGCGCTAACCATACAGCCGCACGGGAGTACGGCCTCCGCGTCCTTGCCGTGAAGAGGATTGCGCAAGAGAGAGCCCGGCAGTGGAATGTCTGCATATATATATATATATATATATATATATATATATATATATATATTTATATATATATACATATGAGCGCGCGACCGGATTTGCCGTGTTATATTCTACACTGAAATATATATATATATATATATATATATATATATATATACAAGTGCGGGTTCTCCCGTTCTTTGCAGAAATTTTTGCATGCCGGTATAATATGGTTTGGGCAATGCTTGCTGAGCGGTCGCCGCTTTTATAATATGCGCCTATATATATATATATATATATATATATATATATATATATATATAGCGCGTTTTTCACACGGATTGACTGCAACGGCGCATATGCACCCGTCTCGCGTACTTATAATGTCCCAGCGTGCGCGGCTCATATTTTGGCAGTCGTATAAAACAAAGATAAATGGACGAGAACAATGCTGGGGAGGGGGATTCCTTGTCCTGGAATTTACGCGTGGTGGCTGCATATACATACATACATACATATATATATATATATATATATATATATATATGTATAAAACGGAACAGGAAGGGAACGAAGAAGGGAGGAGAAGAAAGACAGAGAGAGAGAGAGAGAGAGAGAGAGAGTGAGTGAGAGAAAGGGGGGAGGGGAATATGCAAACGAGCCTGGCGATTCCAGATTAACGGGGATTCCCCCTGAGAAATCATTTTAAAATCGACGGACGCTCGGTCATCGCGCGAGTTTCTTTTTTAAATGCATCGGAGGAGGAGATGCGCTCCCATATATAATACCTTTTTCTTCTTCTTTTTGCTCACGGCCTTTATATATATATATATATATATATATATATATATATATATATATATATATATGCATAGGTATAATTCTGAACTTAAAGAGGAACTCTCGAAAATTCAGGGAGCGAATCTTTTGCTCTTTGAAAGAGTTATCATGAAAAATTCGTTTAGGATTCGAATTTTGATCTGGATAGGATTGAAAAATATCATTCTATAAGCGGCAGTAGTGCAATGTCGTTTTCACGTCCGCCCAGATAGTGACGATTTGTTTTCGATATTCGCACGCGACTGAATAATTGTCGCTTGAAAAATCAAACTGGAATATAAAAAGTGAGCTGGTATCAATTATATCACAATCCCTCTTCGCTCGGCGCTCCCTTGGCCAAGTCGTTTTCGCCAAAGTGTAAAGATAAAGCGACACTGTTAATCAACGCATATATACGTAAGTGTACTTATATATTCACAATTGGAAGCCATCGTTGAGTGCTGAAAATTTATCGGTAAGTATCGATGGTCCCCATCCATTCGTAAAATATTTGTATAAATTTCACGATGCTTCGAGGACCGCGTGGGTTATTCGTTGCGACTATGATTTATCGACTTGGTTTTTCTTTCGAATATTTTAAATGTAACATGCAATCTGTTTTTCATCACTATATATATATATCGAAACGTATGTGCAACCGCAGCTGGCGTTTCGTAAATATCAAAAATTCAATGATTTCTATCGAATGGGTTTCTTTGATTTTATTTCCAATTTTTTTTTTTTTTTTTTTTTTTAAAGAATTTAATATCTACAGACAATGATTTAACGTATTGTATATAAAGTGCAAACTCGACGAATCCGCAGAATATAGAATTCGATCCGTCCAAGAAGTTGAACAGCCTCGCGCCAATGCCATGAAATAAAATAGGCTAATTCACGTTAATATCATTAACAACTTGCGATCTTATACCTACCGTTTATCAAACATTCATGTGTAAGTTGATTTATCGATCGGGCTATTATCAAATATTTATCAACTAATTTCGTTATTGCGAGCCACTTAATAATTAGAACGAAATAATAATAAAAACATTTCACTTTCATTATGTAAAGCTCTAATAATCATGGTTTCTGATAATATGTCCAAAAGAGCATTAATAATTGAAAGATTTACAAAGCAAAGAATTTACTTTCAAATTAAGACATTCGTTATGTCTAGCATCTTGCGCATACAGAATTTAAATTTAAAATGTCATATTGACCAATATTAAGATAGAATTATGAATTCTTAAAGCGCGGTATTAACAAATTTTTTTAAACGTTATTATTATAATGAAATAATTATATAAGTTGCTCGTACATAATATATTTATATCCGAATTTTCAATCGGTTATGTAAATTAACTTATAAGTACACTTTTTTTAAATACAACTCTCATATTAGCCGAATTCGCTACATATTCATATTTTCAAATATCACGTGCTTATTTATTAAAGCTAATTTATTATTGTACAACGCCTTAATCACAATCACGTGAAAATAATTTTTAACTACATTTCACACGGGAAGGCTTTATTATTAATAAGAATATTCAGTATTAATACGGATGAGTAATTACGAATGAAATAATAATAATAAATAATAATATTGATAATAATAATAATTAGTATTCCAGCTCTGTGCGACTTTTAAATCTAATTTATGTCTGAAAACGATGAAACTTTTTTTATTACTTTTTTTTTTTTGTAGTCGCAGTAGAAGGGAAATCTTCATTGACGCAGCCATCGCCAGTTAGTGGTACGAGTACCGGCTATCGTAGGACCGCTCGTTGCCGCTGAAGTTGGGCCGTTTAAAAAAAAAAAAAAAAAAAAAAAAAAGAATAACCTGAAATTTAACGCAGATTATACGAAGTAGACTTTAATTAACACGATGCTCTTAAATTTCATAACTTACATAAAGTTTAAGATACGTTTGCATTAAATTCAGATTAAAGTTTTTTAAATTTACAATCGTTGTAATATAAAAATAATAATTCGGCCATCAGGCATTAAATAGAGAGAGAGAGAGAAAGAGACAGATTTTTCTTTAACAGCTTATAAAGAAAAGGAGAAAAAAAATGAACTGACTCGAGGGGGTAAAGGTGAACGCGAATAGGATATACCTAATGGCGCTGCTTTAGTTTTTATATCTGTCGTTAAACGCTTATACGGTACTCCGAATGGTATTGCATTGAAATTATAACGCGGGAATATTGATTTTCAATTAATATAACAAAATCGAATACGTGTTATTGACAGTGACGTAAGTCGTGCGTAGATGATATGATATTTGTATAAATGGTATCTAACAGAACATATAATATTAGAGTTATTGGCAAATTAAAATTTCTTCCACTAATTGATTGTACTGTCATTTATACTCAGATTCTGTATCCGTGATTGTATCAACTTTCTATTTATTATATGCATCGTTCTGTGATGGTTTTAATAAGCGCCACTAAGACCGTATGTACTTTCATTCAAGGAGTAAACAATTTTTCAGCTCAATGATTGTTATATCATTAGCGATATATATTTATGCTTTTTTAAATACTGATTTTTACGTTATTTTTCGTTACCAGAGCGGGAGTAAAGTATTATATAAGATCAATGCACCGAGTAACTATATAGGTCGGTAGGTAATCGAATATGTGATCTTCATTTTATTTCAAGATTCGAGACGAGGGGTGGCGCAGGATTCGAGGATGATGCACTGTTCCTGACTTAACGGATAAATTATCGCAACGATATTCCCATTCGATTAATTAGACTCGACGATCGATGGAGCGGCAATTAGCCGCGGCAATTTTCAAATCGAGTTTAAATCATATGTACGCGCTGTACGTGTGCCCGATCACCGATCGAACCTACATCTCGTCTACGAGTGAAAGTTTAGCTTTGTTAAAAAATGCGCTTCAAAGCGTCTGCACTTGCTGGGATATTGCGTGGAGGTGATCGTGGAGGCAATGGCAATCGAATAACGTACTATTTTCATTGGATTCACTGATATTTACGGAAATTCAGATCTGGTCGTGCACCGAGGCACGGATTCAGCACGGTCGGATACATTTTCAATATATAGATATTTCGCTTAATTATTCACGCCTTAAGTGAAAAAATAATTTTCGCGCAGGTTCCTTTCTCGACACCATCTTTTCGCGGACGTTAAAACGATCATAGATCGGCCAATAAAGATCTCAACTGTTGAAAACCTGCGCAGTATGAGGACGCTACTTTGAGACAGTCATTTATTCGTCTATTCGCCTTATGCAAATTGCTTAAATTTCATCAGGTTTCTCTGTACTGCGTCACTAATTATAAATTTTTGTACAAATTAATACAAAGATTTTCAAATAGACTATATATAGAAGTCGGTAATTTCTCTTCTCATAGTCGACGAACCGCTCCTTCAATATCTCGTATATACATTAGGATCGATCCAGCGGCGCTTCCTCTTTAATCAACTAGTCCGCGCGCGCAGTTTTGCCAAATATATATATATATATATATATATATATATATATATATTGCGGGCCAGCCAAGGCGTAACAAATGCCTAAATAAAATTAGCCCCCGATTTCGTCATGGGGCGAAACGTTCGCACGTTATTCGGGCGACTGCGTATACTATTCAGTATATATATATATATATATTCTGAACTGGGTCGCGTTCCCAATGCTAAGCCGACGCGAGAGTCGCAGTAACAAATCGAATTATTCGGTTCGAATATAACTGGTGGCCAGGATTCTCGGGCTGATTTTACCGCATGTATGATATATATATATATATATATATATATATATATATATATATACACTTGAGAATTGAATTGTTGATAATTGCATTTACAGCGAGACTGATTACTTGCCTATAGACCTGGGCGGGGGGCGAAGTCGAAACAGCCGAAGGAAGCGGAGAATTCTGCAGGACTTTTCTGACACAAAAAAATCAAAGGGTCGGGAGAAAGGCAGAGAGAGAAATAGAGAGAGAGAGAGAGAGAGAGAATGGGAGAGGGGAGGAGGTATCAGAGATTCGAAAACTTACGGAATATGTAAATGGTAAATGTATGGAGATTCTTACATTTCCACTGTAGATTTTTTCGCCGATATATATATATATATATATATATATATATATATATATATATATATATACATATATATACGGACTATGCAAGTTTTGCGACAACGAAAAGAATTTGACCGAAATGTTTTCCAAAGATTTATGTTAAAGAAGGAAGCGGACAGGGAAATTTTTCTCAATAAAAATCCGCAAACTTTTATCTCCCTCGGATTGAACGCGAGCACCCACGGCACACGAAAAAAAGCAGCAAAATTGACGCTCCACAAATATATATATATATATATATATATATATATATATGCACCCACGTAGGTACGGATTTTTAATAGTTTCCGCGACGGCGCCGGAGTTTAGGGACAATTTTTAGAGTATCATCCTTTTATAATCCATAAAGCATTTTACACTTCGCCGCGTATATTCGAAAGGCAAACTCAATTTTCCAGCCGCGCCACGGGTTATAAAAAAATTGCATGTATACACATCGCGCAGCTGCAGCGGGCGTTTTTTTTTTTTTTTTTGTCAAGCGAGAACGCGAGCGTGCGAAAAACTCCTGGCTTAATAGGTATATACATCTATATCGAGAACAGGCGTTCGACAGATTTGTGCGTGCACGCTGCCGTGCGAAAGCTCCCGAGGATAAATTAATCCCGTGCCGGCAAGCTCGTTACAAAGAGCTCGCCTTATTTTTGTCGCGCGCGAACGCGCGCAATTTTCGTACACCTCGGCGTTTCGCAAAGCCCGGCCTTTCGATCGCAAGCTCGATTCGGGATGGGGCGGTCTGTTGTCTTCTTTTCCATCCCGACAATGCGCTACGGGAACGAGGGGCGGGGGGAGGGGGGAATGGGAGAGATAAAAGAACCGATGAGAAAATTTCCGCCCGTACTCCTTCCACTTTCTCTACGACTCTGGGAGGGGTGGGGAGGAACGGGGGCTCCCGCGATATCTAAATAAACGACATTCCAGAGTGATGAATTATCGACGGGACGACCTTTCGAGGCTGCTGCTGCTCTGCCTCCTTTTTCCGCGCGCGCGCGCGCGCGAACGCCCGCTGATTTATAACGCCGTATTATATACCATATTAGCCTATAGACGCGGGCGCGCGCGAGTCCGAAACCCGAGGAATTTGCTCCAGTCATGTCCCGGGCCTCGAGCCTCGACGTTCTTAAAGCCGAATTAATTCGCGTCTGGCGCGACGGCCGGCGCGGTTCTTCGGGTTTTCCGTATATTTTATATCGTCTCTCGGGCGCGACGATTTAAATATATATATATATATATATATATATATATATATATATATATGGCGTGTCGCGCGCGACACAACGGATTGCCATAGTCGGAGCCGGACAGAATGCGCATTACATTAATTTAATAGGCACGCTCTCGGACGCTTCTCTCTCTCTCTCTCTTCCCTCTCGCTCTCGTCATTTTTGAAATTCCGCATACTTGGGAGAGGGAGAGGGGGGGGGCGCAGAGCGAGCTGTCGCTCTTCTATATCCTGTGTGTGCCCCATGCGTGCTGCGGCCGCTCGTTTCTCCTCCCCAAACGCTTCTACCTACCGGTGCGCATGGTCGAAAAGAAGGCCGCTGATTTATATATATATATATATATATATATATATATATATATATATATATATATATTATCTTATATTCGCGCGCCAGAGTAAGATTAGCCGCGCAGTTTACGAGCGTCGTTTTTCTCTAACGGCGTTCGGGCAGGTGGGCGCAAAAACAAACCAAAAAATTCACCGTAAAAGTGGAGCGAGGGAGAGTACAGAGTTCTCGATGTTTAGCCTTGGCCATTTTACCGTACGGATCGATCTTAATTGCGCCGCGTTTATCTAATTGGCCAAAAAAAAAAAGAAAATAAGCCCAGCTTGGCCGGTATGTCGCTATATATATAGCCGATTTTCCCAATCGCTTTCTTTGGTGCGACGACCGCGACACTTTTATTTCCAATCGCAAGAGCAAGATCGAAGCTCTCATATTATATATACATACATACATACAGACATATATATATATATATATATATATATATATATATATATATAGAAATATCAGTGATGAAATTGCTGCTCTGCGTTCAGTGGGTCTTCTCGTCGAGAAACAACAACTTGCACAACTTGAGATTTTTTCGTTGTATATAAAACACGGGCACGCTGGCGTTTGCTCGACATCCATCTATCTCTCTCTGCTTGTCTCTCCGTCTCTCGCTCTCCCTCCCCCCTCTCACTCTCTCAGGTGCAGTCTTCTGTTCTCACCTGGAAGAAACCTTTTTAAAGGTATCTACACTGATATATTCGTTCCATTTGGTACGAAGTTTAATCAAATAAAAATTAAGGTATTGATGTATCAGTTGGCTTGCTGTTTCGATTTGCCGATTTGCTTGTACATTCACATTCAATTAAATATATATTTGAAAAATATATTTACAAGTTTTCCGACAGATTATGTATTTATATTACCTTTCTCGAGTTTTTTTTTGATTAAGATTAAGCGTAAAGCTCGCGTAACTTAAAATAGATTAGAAACACTAAATCGCTGTATAATAATTAATAAAATACTCTAATTTGATCGAATATTAATTTGATATATATCATTTTCATATTTCTTTCGATAAGAATTACTAGAGATATATTAGAGATATGTTACTGGAAATATACGTATATTTTACATATGTATATAGATAATAATTGTGTTCGTATCTTAATTGAAGCGAAATTAAGAAAATATTTACTAAAGTTTTTATTTTCGCATATCCATACATATATATATGTATGTATATTCTATTTATTTATAACGACAATGACAATTTTAAAAATTGACAAACGTATTGTTGGTTGCAACGATTATGCGCGAATCCATTCGTGCTACGGCGAGTATATAGGTAACGTCGAGGTGGCTGATCTCTCATTATGAGAATCTGCAGTATTTCGGCAGCCCTACACGAGAACACCCACTATTCTATTTCCAACAGTTTTACGAATTTCATTTTCTAATAAATGCATTATAATCCTTAATCGAACATTCTTGTTGTACGGGTTATAAGGATTCTTTTATTGTAAATATCAGCTAAATAAAACATTATTAGTTTCAAGGAATAATAAATTATTTATTTCAATACCAAAAGTCAATACAAATTTTACTTTTTTGCAGAAAATATGTACATCATACTCAATTCCCTTGCTGTTTCCTGTAAATGTACAACTTTATTCCACTCGTTGTTTGGGAATGCCTTATGTCCCACGTTGTATAAATCGAAATCACGCACATGCGCTACTTTCCCTTGCATCCATCAATACGCCCATCAGGTCGTACTGCTTGTAAATTGTTAACTGCTCTTCGACGAAGAAACAAAAAATTCACGAAGCAGGAAACGAACGCTGCGAATGGCATTTTTAATATTCTGGCGGAGCGCCCTAAAAGCTCTTGTGAGGATTAAAAAAAAAAAAAAAAAAAACAGAAAAAGAAAAAAAAAGAAAGAAAAGATTTTTTTCAAATGATATATTCGCATTGGAAAAAAGGACGAGCGAGAAAGGATCCATGCGATTTCGGTGCAGCCGAAAGTTTTATACCTGCTGAAACTACCCCTATGAGTAGCGTGAATTATCCGATTATTGGCTTTCTTTCGCGTTCCTGTTCTTTATAGTCTTGTCCAACCAAGATGACCTACGATAACAGCGGTGAGCTCCTCGATTAATAATTCAAAATCTAAGCCACAGTTCATTCAAGTCGCCCGGGGCAAAAGATTGAAATGCGCAATTATTTGAATGTATAGTTAATACGTCAATTCCAGCTTTATTCAATAAATATTTAAGTAAAAATACAGGTGAATTATCTAAGTAGCTCGAAACGGATTATTAATACGATTGCAGGGCGATGGATGAACGCATAGTTTAGCTTTAATATTGTTACAAATGTAGCGGCGAAGAAGAACTGGCAAAAATAAAACACAAAAGGACAGCATTCTACGTTCTTGCTCCAAACGATCTCTCTATATTGTGTGAACAAAAACAGTTAACAGAAAATTTTGCCATACTTTTACAAACGTCAGCGATCCGTTCAATTTTTTAACGATGATTCAAATTAAGCTTTAGAAATTGCAGAAATCTAGCTTATATTATTGATGTTAAATGATGTTATTCGGAATTCAAGGATATAAACTGCTTTGTCATAATTACAATAGGAGCGGAAAGGGGAATGAAACTGCTAAATGTAACAAAGACTCATTTTCTTTACAAATTAAGAATTCTTGCATTTAATTTCAACCGCAAGGATAATTGTGGGTAATCTAAATACATAGTTTTACTGAACAACGATCAGAGTAAATCGCTTGAAACTATAATAGCAGAGCGGTTTCTTCAACTGAACCAGCACGATGCTGCCTGATTTATGCTTGCGATTTCCACGTAGATTCAGAGAATATTTGCTAATAATAAGGATACAATATTTAGATATGAAAAATAATATACGATGTTTTATTTTAAAAAGAATATTGTTACCTGAATAATTTCTTCAAATAAATTGAAATTTAAAGAACAATTAATTTGTTTTTCATTACTGAAATAATAATTTGGTTAGACGATATTGGCAAGTCTTGAACAATTTTACTCGGTCGTCTTTTTCCGCTGACAATGCTGACGTGAGCTAAATTATTTTTCACTCTTCAACAATCCACACATATAATTGTTTTCACACCTGGAACGCGATTGTTATTATTGAAAGTTTCACAAAAAATTAGATACAAACTTAAGACGCTGTGAAAATCTGAGTTATGATAAAGAATGTTTTGCATTCTAAGTCCTTCCCCATGCTCTGTAAGGATTGTCTTCCCCTACATTCCAGTCCATTAGAATTGATACTTGAACTACTGAATCTCCCATACATATTTCCGACTCTGACTAATCTGACGTTCCGTATTTGGACAGTTTTAATAGTATTTATATATACAGACCAGCGAAAATTCATTTCGAAAAAAATGTCAGTTTCTTTAGTTGAGTGGTTATTCTCGCACAATTATTATTGACCATCTACACGCTGAATTGTTCTCTGAATACGATGAAGCTGAACACTACCTGGCTTTTTATTCGGGGCTTGTATCTGTAGTTGATCCTGTATGACTTTATACATCATATCTTAACCTTCCATAATTGGCTTGAATATGAAACATTCAAAACTGTACTTACGTCGACTATACTCCATTAAATTAATAAATATTTTAATCGGTCTTCAAGTCTTTATATTATGGCTTGAATATCTAATTTTACTTTTAAATTAATCCCTTTCAACTTGCTGAATACTAAATATTTAAAAAATGATCTTATTATCCGTTCCCAAAATTAAGCAATCCCGAATGGCTCCTAATGCAAGTGCCTTTGCTAACTCACCCAAAATTATAAAAGTTCGCGAGAAGTTAGTCCATTGTCGGCTTATCAAATATTTAGAAAACTATTGATTATTAGAACGTGTGAGAATGGTTTTCGTCAAGGTCGCACTATCCAAACTGTTCTGTTTGATCTTACTGACAATGTAAAAGATCTCGTTGATAGATTAATTACTATAATTGTTGTTTTTCATTCATTGAAGATTTTTTTTATGATCAATCACTCCAAAAAGTTTTAAAATACAAAGAAATTTAAGTCAATCACAATTCGATGTAAATAACAAATAAATGCTATTATATCAGAGTTTAATATTTTCACTACAGTTGGTGGCCAGCGCTTGGGGTCGCCTTTATTTCGTTAAAAGAGAATGTTTGACACTCTTTATTTAAATAGTCATCAAGTAAAAGTTTTACATCTGCATAACATCTAAGAATTCATTTTTTTAATGTAGAAACCAATTATTGAAATATTTCAGATTTAATTAGTGTATTTAGTCTAAGTAATAAGTTCATCTGATTGATCGTTTCACTTTTGGGGGATAATTTTCATTATTTTTTCCACAGAAAAAATTAATTGACGATACCACGTCGGTAGTCTTGGATGAAACACTCTCATTTCTTCAGATAATAGGAACTTCAAGTGTTCGTCACCAACCATAGTAGAAGACCTGAATCCTTTACATCTCTTTCGTGTTTGGTATCATCCATTTAAATTTCTATCGAATGAAACCATGTTTAACGATCAATTCTTATTTTTATTTTATAAAGTTAAAGGATGTTTCTTCTCATCTCTTATTTTGTTTATACTGTTTATGTATATCATAAATTAGACATGACAAAAAAAACACTCAAAAAAATATTAAAGGCTATCGAGTGCACGCGTATATTTAATAGCTAATATAGCTTACTGTTACTCTCCGTAGTTCATTTCTCCATTAACTTTCTACAGAAAAATAAGGAAATATTCAATAATGATCGTCCTTTAATTGTAATTCTTAAGATTTTCCAAATTAATCAGGTCCATAATTTTGTAATATCGAACACAGAAATATCTCGAGATGATTACAATCCTCTTATTTAATCTACACTGGACCTGTATGAAGATCTGGAAGTGCAAGTTATTAGTGAAATTATTAATCACATTGTATTAAGTATAACGCACAGAAGTTTCTTATAATTTTCTGCGCTTCCAATTATATAGTTATTATCATATTATCATTAAAATTACAATACGTTGATAGAATAAGGGTGTAATTATCGACATGATCAGTTCTTCATCTACCGTATTTTTTTTACCTTAAAATTTAATATAGTCTTGAGATTTCTATCTGTAGATTTGTTACTGATATGTAATTGTAATAACAAGAACATGGAGTATTACCCGATAATTTCCATAACACACTAAAATCAATGTTCTATATGACAATGGATCTTAAGACATTCTAGAAATTTTTTTTAATTTCCCATTATGTAATTTATGTACTTTATGTATTTGTTTTTTTAAGCTTTTTTATCTCATATATAAATTAATATATATATCTACGATCTATCTATTCACTTCTCTTCTTCTCTCGTTTTCCGTCCTTCACCAAGTTTGGATCACATTCTTGATTATAATCTAACACGTAGCAAGCATCTAAATAGATTCGCCAAAAAATTTAATTAAAGCTTCCCCGTAAATATACACCTCCTAGGTGACAAGCAGGTGTGATTTTCATCGTGACGTTATTGCTCCCTCGTTTCGGCCATTATTAAACGTCCCGTTCGATGCAACGCCAGAGATTAGGAATGAATAGCAGAACTTTTGAATATAAATGACGCGCGAAGAGTCTTGGGCATTATATGGGATGCCCCAAACGATGCACTTTATTGTCTGCAAAAATCACGCGTTTGCTTTGGCAAACCTTTTACGTGGATTGTCTGTTTTTGAGAGATAATCAAAGAGATCCGTCTCGGGTGGGGAAAAAAACACGAATGTCCCGTGTTTCGGCTTGCGCGGTCTGAAACCGGTGCGAGTTTGCCTTCCACGCGCGGAATGGGCGTATCGTTTGTACAAAATCTTCTTGCCAAAATATAAATCAGAATCGAGGGTTCATCATAGACGAGTTACTATGTATCGTCCCGTGTATAGTTCGAAAAATCATACCTCGAAATACTGTAATTCGAACTTTTAAAGACGTCCAGGAGTAAGCTTTGATTCAAGTATTCGAATTACATTAAACGTGCCCATGGAGTTCTTATATTTTACAACGTCGACTGATAAACGAACGATTGGCCATCATTATGGCACTGGCTTGTATAAGCGACGAAAAATAATCCATACCTAATTGCAGCGATCGACTCAGTGATATATTTTTGTTCTTCATTGTGTGTTTTCGGAACACTGCAGAATCTTGTAACGCTTATTATATAATACTGTCTGAAAGAGTATTTTATTTACTGACTAATATGTATCTACATTATCAAATTGTCGATTTTATTTACTCGAACGGCGTACATCGTTTTACATATTTTATATTTCAATTTCGTGGGTCTGTTTAATGCAAATAAATGCACACCTCTATCTACTTATCCATCTATATATCTATATCTAACTATCCATCTATATCCCTCGCTCTTGTCGGCTGCGTCGCACTTGCGCGGCATATATTAATATGGCGCATGACTGTCGCGCGTACCGGGCACCGTGACCAATTCATATATATATTCCTATCTAATAACGATCACGTGGGCGCGCTAGAGTTCATATACTTACGCACGACGGATAATCGGCTAATAAACGCGAATGGAACCGCCGTCGCGCACGCACGCACGACGTACATGCCAATTAGGATAAACGAAAATTTATTTAATGGTCGCATATATATATATATATATATATATATATATATATATATACATAAGTGCGCAGAGCTATAGATCCCTTTATTATATATCACATTATGCTCGGGTATCCCGTAATTTATATATTTGTTTTGGTAAAGATCTAATGGTATGGGGGAGCGATGTTGAATACTGCGCCACAGATCCCCCACGTACTCAGTATAAGATATCGACTTATTTTCTTATGCGGAAGAATAAAAAATTGATTTCTATCACCTATATTATAATAACGATGTTGTCCGATTTATTTAAATTACACCCGTTCAGTCTCTCTGTGTGTGTGTATGTGTGTGTGTGTGCGTGTGTTTTGTTCGAAACGTAACACACTGTCCATCTCACGTCATGTTAAATTAGTCCCCCAATTGATGATACTGCACGTATATATATATAAGTTCTCGTGTACGTGTGCTCGCGAGGATGTGTGTGTGTGTGTGTGTGTGTATGTATATAATTGAAGAATGTTTGAAATTCAGATATATGCTAAATAAATATTTTAATTTATCATTGAAGTGTGCGGTTAAGAAATTGCATATATTACAGGAAGCTTAATAAACAGAAATGAAATATTGATAACATTCCTTTTGGCCGAAGATTTAATGGATGAATGATGAGAGGTTAGGTAATTATCAACAAAAATGTCATTAATGTTTGATAAATTCGCTTTCGTGCAATGCTTTTATTTATATCTATATATATTTTTTACTTCGCGTCGACTTCGCTGTACATTATAAAAGTAAGCTGGAAATTGTTTTATAAACAAAGATACTACTTATATAACATTAATGCAAAATCGTTCTTGAAATTAAACGTATATATACGATTGTAATAACCTTTGTACTCTCTCTCTCTCTCTCTCTCTCTCTCTCTCTCTCTCTCTCTCTCTCTCTCTCTCTCTCTCTCTCTCTCTCTCTGTCGTCGATAACTGAAGCCAAGAGCACTTGCAGAATAAAAGTCCGGCGACGCAATAAATTATACGAAAGGCTTTTTAAGAGCTAATGTAAAAAAAAATCGAATTTAAACCAAGGCATAACAGGGCTGTGAATAACTTCCGAATTGATAAATTCGTAAGATGAAGATGTTGAGTGTAGAGGGCTCTTATTAACCTTTGAACCGCCCTTAGTACTGTAAAAATTTATCAAACTATTTTGCACGGATCAAAGTGTGACGGATACATTGGCGCAACAATGCAAGAGTGAGAAAATGTTTTATCGTTTTTATTTACTTATTTTTATTGATCGGGTACTTCTATTAAAATGCTAAGCTAAATTATAGCCAAAAGACGGCTGAAAATTAGGTACGGGGTCTGCCCATTCGTTGATTAATTCACTATCCTGCGAATTATTGATTCTATGAAATAACGCATTTGCATTTCAAAGATCCTTGTATACAATGGTTATTACTTTTACATAAATTTTTTTTACAATGAATAACGACCCTTTCATCATAAACTTGGCAATTTCCTTTTTTCAGGCAAATAGCGTGCGGGATTAATCACACAGATTAGCCGAATCGTCTACTATGTGCATACACACTTTTTTATTTATTTGAATATATACATACATACATATATATATATATATATATATATATATATATATATATATACATATATACATATATGTCTGTGATATTTATATACTTCATCGAATAATGTACAGCTAATACTGTTATTATAATCCTCATCCATTCTCATTTACAAAACCGTTAAATATATGCGTAAACATTATTGTCGATTCGACTACTCATCGCAGCTATATAATATATACGCAACAACAGTGAAATCTAGGAGTAAATCTGCATAAACGAATTGTCGAACCGCGTTGTTTCGTTATAATAATTTGCGAAGGAAAAGTATTTGGCTCCAGGCGTTGTGTGTGTATGTGTGTGACTGTGCGCGCGTATTTGTGTACGTGTGTACACGCGCGCGCGTGTTTGTCTCAAGAGCCAACATTTTTAGCGGGAATAATGTGTTTACAAATAATCTCGATATTTAAATAAGAAACTTTCTGTTCTTTAATTATGTGCGTCCATAACGGGAAATCCGCATTCGCGCGCGAATTTCTGGAAAACGACGCAAATAACAAAGAAAAAAAAAGCAACAGACCGACGAGAGGGGATTCAGGGGGGAGTCGCACGAAGTATATAAGTTTTTCCATAAAAGGAAGAGAGGGGCGCATAAATTCACAATTATATTTTCCTCTGCGATTTATTGTTGATAATGGAAAAATGGAGCGACGACGAACGGAGAGTAAAAAAAACAAAACACAACGAAACAGCAAGAGGGAACAACGACAAATTAATTAAGTCAAAAATGAAAAAGACACACTTTTCTCAATAAAAAGCAACATCCTTTATCTGCGGTGAACAAAAGAAGCGTAATTGAATCGTTTCCCTGCTCCGATGAAGCGGCAAAAAAAGCCTCCGCTGAGTGGGGGAGCGAGGAGAAGGGAAGAAAGAGAGAGCGAATAAGAAATCAACAAACAAACAATCGAACTCAGCCGCACGTTCGAATCTATCTCTCTTTCCGCAAAAACACGGCGACCCAATTAAAGGGCGAACTCGCTGCAGCAGTCGCACTCGAGATCCGCAGAACAGGTAGCGACTTATATACATATATATATATATATATATATATATATATATATATATATATATATAGGGGTATACAGAAGGATCGGGACGGGAGAGGAAAAGAGAGAGGGAAGAAGACGGTGAGAGGACGTGACGCGCCGGAAGTCGCCGTCGAACCGGTATGGATGTGTAGGTATGTATATGTATGTGTACAAGCGGGTTTGGACTGTACGGGAAATACGTACAGTCTCTCTCTCTCTCTCTGTCGCTCTTTACGCTGGTTGCGCTCGAGAGAGCGTCATATATATATATATATATATATATATATATATATATATATATATAATAGACTCCACAGTCATTGGCCCGCCCGGGGCGATGGAATCCCGCGTTCCATTCAACGTAATTCCTACTCCTCTTTCACCCTTCTCACTTTGTCTTCCTCTTTCCCTCGGGGAAGAAGCCGGTTTTCGATATATATATATATATATATATATATATATATATATATATATATATGTCTCCATTTCCTCGTTGTTTTTTTCGCTCTCATCCGTCGCCCATTTCTTCGTTGACGGGTCTCTTTCACTACACACACACACATACAGAATAAAGATAATAGCAATATATATGGGGATGTTAAATTTTCGGGTAAACCGATGACTCAAATTCTGAAGATATACAGGTGATCGAGCCTTCTCTATAAAAAAAAATTTTTTTTCGCTCCCTCTGAGGTATGTATGAGTGTACCTGTCGGTTCGCCGTACAACGGATTCGTCACGGAATCGTTATCGCGCGACGAAATTGGCCCGCCCGCGTGCCCCTCGTTTTTCTTGGGTTTTTTCCCCCTTTTTTTCCTCCTCTGTGGACCCAGAATGAGAAAGAGAGAGAGAGAGAGAGAGAGAGAGAGAGAGAGAGAGAGAGAGAGGCAGTAGAAGTACATTGCTCTTACAACTTCTACATAATGTACTGCAGGCCTTTGACGTGATTCGTTCCCGGACGAGATCACGAAATACCGGACACTCGAGCGGAAATAGACTCGAAACGTTCTCTGATCTCGAAGTGATCAGGTTCCTTGAAAACGGGGCGCTTGCTATACGGCAGCGCAACGTCGTGACGAGCATTAAGGAAACATGTCCGGGTGAGACCGATTGAGAGAGATATAGAGATAGAAAGAGAGAAAGAGAGACTATCCAGGCGAAGAAAGTATATAAGAAAAGTTACGTACGTATACAATATAGATGAAATGAGATTTAATGCCGTTTTAAAGCTTTATTTACGATATATATATTTTTTTTTCTTGTTTAGACAAAATCTAAAGATGAGCGATTTTCGCGCGGTGACGCCGTACATTTTTTTAAGGCCTCCTTTTATTTTTGTTCCACGTTTCAGGGAAGATCGATCGATATCATCGTCTAATAAAGAATACATCGGCCACTGAGTGCAACGCGCAATTTTTCTTTCTCACAATGCCGACGCTCAAAAGCCCCGTGTATAATTTAATTGAAAATTTTCAAAGGTCGTTTACATTAAACTGGAAATATTGTCTTCGAATATCGAGAGATTAATCATTTATCGATAGCTGGCTTTTATATAGCGTCTAATTTTATAAGGTGAAAAAAGAGGAAATTTCTTCAAGATCAATTTATATATCAATATTTATATATTATGTATATGCGTGTGTGTGCGCGCGCGCGCGTGTTTAATATTAAAATCTACTAAACATGTGAAGCTTTTAAGGCAATCGTATAATGGGCTCTTAAAAAGAGATTAATCATTAATGATATAAGTGATATATGATGTAAGTATACTTCATAAAAAAAAGATCGCGGAAAATTTTGGTTAAAAAGTATCTTTTTCCATTACCTAATTTGTTAATTACTACTTAACTTAAGGTTTTACTTAAATTATTATACCACTTAAAGTGCCAAGACGATTGGACTTTTTCAACGGCTGCTTTTCTACAAGACCGATAGTAAGACAATGAGGTGAATAATTTTGGATAATCAATATCAGATTTAAAACGTTATTAAAACTTTTTCGTCCACAGAAATTTGACGGAACGATTCCAGAAACTCTGACAGATACAGTATTCCATAAAAGCGTAGCAGAGAAGTAGATTATTTTCAAATCCAAATGCTGTAAATGTTTTTTTTTCTTTTACACGCTCCTCTTTAATTCGCTGCGGTGTGCGCGCGTACGGATTTCCTTCGGATCTTTAAAAAGAAATTTAAGAAGAATGACGCGTGTCCCGGTCAGCTAAAAACCGCTGCAGACGTTCGCCTTGGCTGGCAATGCAGGATTCTATCGTAATATTGAAATTTGGATCAGCAGGATGTCGAGTACGACGGGCGGCGGGGGGGGGGTGGGTTCAGTGATTTTGTAAGGACATTTTTGAAATCGCGCGCACGCCCGTGCCCATATATTATGTATACAAACTCATAGATGCATTATATATTTCGAATTTAATCAAATATTCATGTGTGTTTTTGCGTGAGTGTTTGTATATGCGCTCGAGCGCGCATGCATATACGTCGATCACTTGGGAGATGTAGAAATAACAATGATTAAAAATTTGAGCTGAAAGTTAAAAAATCGAATAAACAAATAATGTAAAAATCGAAGTAAAGAACGAAATTCAATAAAAAAAAAAAAAACGGAATTTAAATTGAAAAGTTGCAAAAACATTCATCGAATTTTTGAGTAAAAATAAATTCGTGGGCCAGATTAGACCGATATTTAAATACTTTTAATATTGACAAATAATTTTGGCAAATCAGGGGCAATTTTGGCAATCATTCTCTGCGGGCCTCGGGCTTTTCTTTTTAGCCGAAGATTCACAGAATATTTCTGATACTTTTCTATTGAATTTGCTTATTTTTCGAATTTTACTCTTTTACCATTACATTTTAGTTCAATTGTTTTACCATATTTTTCATTATTATTTATTTTTCACTTTTTTTGGTGGAAACTTTTTTGCCATTTATTTAGTTTTTAGTCAAAAATTTTTTCACCATCTTTTTCCTTTACAAAGCATGTTTCTTTTATTTAATTTCAAGCTCGGAGCCCCAACTTTATGATGTACGCTCTATGTTTTGGAACGAATGTAACCAGACCAAACTTGACCTTCCACTAAATATTCATCCTTTGAATTTAAAAGTTTACAAAGCTTGTCGTTGCCCGTAGAGTTGAATTATTTTTTTTATCCAACTTATTCATAATGGATTAAGGCTGAACTTTCTCCTTTGAATGTGCGAAAAAAGGCTAATTGCAATTTTCTCCGAAAATTGGACGACATATTGAAAACACACTGTTTTTCAGCTATTAACCATGTACACTAATCGTATCCCCTAGAGTAAACTTATGTGCGGGTGGAGTGTGGGTAATCTTAAAGATGAAAATAATAAACGTTTTTTAATCAATTAGAAAAGTATTTAAAAAATTAAAATATTAAAAATAGACACACAGACACACACACACGCACACACACGCACACGCACGCACAGAATCACCGGTTAAATTCTAGAGCTAAATTCGGAGTCGGTATAACACTAAAGTTGGCGGTGACCGCAATGCATGCTGAATGTACATCGTTTGCACATTTCAAAACATTTCGAAAATAGTATAACTTCAAAACGTCGCAGAATTGCGAGGGAAAATCGTGCAGAGAGTCGATTTTTGTTGTTTTTTTTCATTAAAGGGATGAAACCAAACTTTAATGTTCTGTTTATTGTCAAGTTCGAGAAAAATTCTTCAATTCAATTCCATACGCTACAAAATTTGTTCATGCTTCAATTTCTACAGGATGATCATCAACTCGAAGGTCGCGTTCTGTGTGGCTACATTAATTCAAAACAATAGAGTATGCGCCAAAACGACGAGATTCCTAAGATCAACTTAACCAACTAAAAAGAAAAAAAAAATAAGAAAAAATTTCGATCGAATCTTGAAGATGTTACAACTTTAAGATACAAATTTGAGATTAAGCAAGCGATGCCGTACTTATCTTTCGAGTACTGGATAATATATACAATAATAGGTATATATATATACACACAAATATCATTATTCCCATGATTTCGGGTCTTACCGTTCCGGATTTGGCCGAGTCTCGATCCCGGCAGCGCTTGCAGCTACGTGAATATTATAAACGAGGTCGAGAAAATCCTCGCGCCATTCGAATATAGCCGTTGTATCCTTTTATTTCAACTTTATGCGCGGAATCAAGCTCGAGATTTAGTTAAGCGCCGGCGTTCCTCTTTGGCGCCCCCCCCCCACCGTCCTACCTACCCAAGCTTATTTCGGGATCTTAATTAGCCGCTGAACGCGATAACGCAGAAGCTGCTTTAAGGGGAGGGGTGAAGTATAAGTTAAGAAAATGAATTACACACAAACATATATATATATATATATATATATATATATATATATATATATATATACTCGCGGGAATTCTGTTTTATCGCGAAAACCATTCGTTTCGATATTTAATACCGAATTCATCATTCTCGCGCATAATTTATATTTACTATATATTTAGGTTGATATATATATATATATATATATATATATATATATATTTCGGGGGCCATTGTTGTTGGTATTATTATAGTTATTATTATAAAAAAAAACTTTTGTCGAAGGAATGCGTCAACGCCACCTTACATATACGTCTTGGATTTAGAGATGACGTCTGGTCTATACATACATATATACATACATACATATATATATATATATATATATATATATATATATGTATGTATGTATGTATAGAGATAGAGAGAGAGAGAGAGAGAGAGAGAGAGAGAGAGACAGGCGTAAAGTATTACATGCTCGAGTTGAATTTTCGCGCGATCGTCGAAAAATCGGGGCTGTTTATTTTCTATTATATACGCATGTCCGTCGCCGCTGGGTCACTTTAAATTCGCAGAAGCCGAAGGAGCCATCAGGAAGTCGTACAGGACCGGTTTGTTATTCGAGGGTTAATTCAAAAAGAAAAAAGAAAAAAAATAACCTTCCTCTAGAGCTGTACGTGCTTGCTACCGCCGCCGTCGCCGTAGCTGGTTCGGTTTGGCGCGACGGGCGCGCGCGCGTGTCGTAATTGCGCATTTGTTCAGCGCTAAATAAAGATTAGCGTTTGATCTTTTATACATAGATGTGTATATATATATATATATATATATATATATATATATATATATATATATGTACGCGGGTACGTTAAAAGTGATGAATAATATTGTATGGATCTTCTCAAAATACTTATTATCCACTTAATGAATTTCGGATGTATTTATAAGCGAGCGTATTCGCCGTGCTTATGTAGAATTCGATTTTTTCTTCGTTTTCTTTTCTTCTCTTTTCATTCTTTTTTCTTTCTTTTTTTTCTCTCTTCTTCTTTTTTTTTTGTTCCTCGCCGGTGTTCCTGTTTATATTCTGTTAAATTCATAGTCGAGTGCTTTAAATCAGAAAAATGTTATTCAACCCAGTCCCAGTGTCCAAGGCTTGTATTTTTTAAATTCGCCGCGATTGTAAACAAAGATTTGCAGCGCAATCTGCATTAATTTTCTGCGTAAATTAACTATTAATTTTAAGCTTCAAATTTACCTTCTCTTCTACTTTTTTGTCTCTTTAAGAAAGAATTATATACAAATAATACATTGCTGTATACTATAACATTAACGTATATGCCCGAGAGAATTTAAGACGCAATTTTTATTTCTTTTTCTTCTTCATCTTCTTTTTTGTCTTTTTTGTTTGTCTTTTTTTTTCAACACGAACCGTTTCCTTATAAAATTCTACATGCAATCGATTCGTAGCTGAAAAATTTTTGCATAATTCAGTCGACGGCATGCAGGTTTGCCATTGAAAAATAAGAAATTTATTTCAGGAATATGCAAAGAATTCGATAATCTACCGCGCGCTCTTATAAATGTTTTTATTTCGTAAACGTTCGTTAAGTTATGTTCAAGCTCGTTTAGAAAAAATTAAAGCCGCAAGAGTGATTTTTATGGATGAACGGATTCGTGCTCTTCGTGTCTGTATATATAGTTTTATTTAATAATGCAAAAGTCCGAAATTCCTGTACAATCGAGGCAGAGATTCCCGGACGTTCTCGGACAATCGACTGACTCTGGTTCAACTTAATTCGTATTCGATTTTATTGAGACGGACGATTTGCGAAATAAATCCTGGATAATGGAAGCTACGAACGTGCATACTGCAGCTCTATGCATTGTATGATGTTTAAGAAAAAAAAGAAGGAAACAAATAGCAGATTACTTCGAATTTACTTAGAAACTAAGGAGACTGAAAAAAAAATGAAGCTTTTATAAATTATGTAGTTATGACTCAATAGTCACGGAGTAAGTATTGCATTACCTAATTGAACTTAAACTATTCAAGAAGTGAATCAGTAAGTTTATTTATATATGTATTTATACGTTGAAAATTATTCATTACATGTTGGGCGGTATGACGAATAAAATTTATAGAGCAATCATTCACTTTATTTATAAATTTCGATGACGCAGATGCCGCGCTTTATTTAAAGCACATTATATCAGATTATAATTTTAAGCTTATTAAATTTAAATGAAAAAAACGTAAGGTGCCGAAAAGAGGGAGAGATAGAGAGAGAGAGAGAGAGGGGGGGGGAGAGGAGAGCAAAATGAAGAAAGGCCCTCGTTCTGATCGCCTTCACGCGCCCTCGAAGCCCGATCGTCGTCGTCGCCGTCTGCGCCGTTGGCACGCGCGAGCGCTCGCAAATTCATTTTGCGGCCACGGACCCATCCGTTAGGCTTAGATTCCAGCCCCATGTAATAGGCGTGTAACGGGCAGAGTCGGAGATAGGGCGACTCTAACCGAACGGTCGCGGGCCCTTAGCCGTGCGCACCGAATCCACAAATCAGGCTATCTCGCGGTTCTTGTAAATGCAATTCAACCGCTATGGCGGCGGGGGGTAGGTGGGGGATTGTCAAGGGAGAAGCAGATAGGTAGGTAAGCAGATAGGCGGGCTCTATTTGTCAATTTTGGGGCGATGAGATTATTTTAAAGCGCGGGCAAATAAGCATAGGCGGGAAATATTAGGGAATAAATACGAGGGAACGAAGCGTAACGGCGATAATCATGATAATGAGGTGTAAGTAACCGTGCAATAGAAGAATTTTCGATCACGGGCCTGTATTTGCCCGCTACCGAGACGGATGTGTGTCCCTATCAGAAATATTTCGATCTGTCCAAAAGACAAAAAAGAAAAATAAAATAATAGTCCTCGTTCTATTTGAACAAACTTTACCGCACATGCCTCGTAAAGAGGTTTCAATAAGTTTAAATAAATACTGAAAAAAAAATCATTTTTTTACTTTTTACAATATTTCCGGCTTCCACTACGGTCGTAAATAGAGGGTCCATTATGTTCGAAAAAAGTTGAAATACATAAATAAATAAGGGCATAAGCATAAATCAAACGGCGCGGCATTGTACTCTCCCTTGTGGTAAATAACTATTCGTGGAATCACCGGGCGAGCGACGATAATGAATAATATACCGAAATTGGCGCCGCGAATGGGGCGCGAAGTAACTGCAATTTCGATTCGATTAACCCTTTTCAACGCGATGTTTAATTGCCGTCAGAAACCATCGGATCGTTTAGAAAAATCGGAAAATAAAAGCTTAACGATTACGGACTCGAGTATAAAAAAAAAATCAATACATCGGGATAAAATAGGAAGAACATTTTTTATCTATAGCAGGCAAAATACGTAAATACGTTCTAAACGTATCAGTAGTAAAGGGTCGCGGGAGCGAGACCAGAATGGATATATCCATTTTTTTTTTTAAATGACGAAGTACGGAAATGATTCGAAATTTCGTGGAATATAAATAAATTAAATGAAAGTTAGCTGTACGAATGTTATACAGTTCATTGTTTAAAGAAAACTTGTTAATGATACACGGAGAAGAGAATGATAGAGAATGAGAAATTAATAGAAGAGGCTTCATTTCAAGGATTATTCATTTGAAGAGTAAGAGTTCGTCTGATTTCGGCACTCCGTATGATTGCGTAAGATTCAGACGGATTTTCAAACTGATTTAAAATCGTTCGAAATAATAAATGAAAAACATTCTAAAGAATTTTAATGCTTTTTACAATGTCAAATGATTTCTTATAGTTCGATCGATGAGAATCCAGCGGATCAATGATTTGTCAAAGAGACGACAGATCCTTTCTGCTTTCTCCCAATTGTTTTCGTAGTTAAGTGCCTCCCAGTAAAGGTAAATAGCTTCTTTACAAATATATATATATATATATATATATATATATATATATATATATATAAACATGTACGTTGACAATTCTAATAATAATAATAGCGATAATAATAATAATAGCAATCTACGCTGTATTTCTCTTCTCTTATACCCATATCTCTTTTTATTTTTACTGTTCTTTTTTCTCCTCTTCTTCATCTTCTTCGTCATTTTTTTCTTCTTTTTTGACAACCATACATGTATGTATGAACGTGTATATCGCGCCGACCATAAATGCGATGACGATGCCATCTTCTCGCGCGCGCGCGCGCGCGCGTACGTGTAAACCAATCGCCAGAAAGAAAGCAACGTAAAAGAAAAAAGATGAAGAACGAAGAAATAAGCGTTCGCCTACTCCTTTACGATCTGTTTATTTCGCATTCTTTTGCGGCCGCGTTCTGTCGCGCCGATGCGCCAACGCAGCAAACGATTATATATATATATATGTATATATGTACATGTGTGTGCGTATATATATATAAATATTTTTTCTCCACTTTCTTCGTTCTTGTTCTTTTTTCCTTTTTCGCACGCTCATATCCGTCCCGTGCTCGCGCGCGCGCAACGAGGCGCCGCCGCGACGGGAACAAATCCGAAAACAGGATTCCCCCGAGATCAGGAATCGAGAAACTGCGCGGCCGAGTGGCGCATCGGGTTTAACCTCGGATTTTTAACATACAATTGCAGCCGGGGGCCGATGTAAAAGAAGAAGTAGAAGGAGAAGAAGACGGAGATGAAGAAGAAGAAAAAAAATAAGCATTCCCGCTCTCTTATGCGCTTTTAAACGTGCGTGTATATACATATATTTATATGCGTATTACAAGGAGAGGGGCTGCTGCATTCTTACATGCTCATCGCCCCGCGCGACTTATGGCCATTGTTCTATTTTAGTCCTCGGGTGATTTTGCGGCTTAACGCGGCTGGGGGAGAAAGACAGAAGAGTTAAAGAGTGTGGCGGAGAGAGGGGCGGGGAGGGAGGGAGTGAGTGAGAAAGAGCACTGCGCCGTCCTTGCAAAGGACGTCCGGCAGGTAAACAAATTCCTGGCGCGCAACCTCCCCGAGAGAGGAGCTGAGGAGCTGATGGGAAGCAGGTGACCGCTCCTTTCTCTCTCTCTCTCTCTCTCTCTCTCTCCTTCTCCCTCCCTCTCTTCTTCTTATCGTGCGCGACGCTAAACATTAATTTCTTGCGTGGTGCGTCGCGTCTCGCGTCGGAGAATATATGATATATTTATATATATATATATATATATATATATATATATATATATATATATAAGTAAAGAGAGAGAGAGAGAGATAGAGAGAGCGGGTGGGAGGGAGAAGGAACAGAAAGACGAAGGAGCAGAGGAGCCTGAGGTTCGAAGTAACCGCTGGACGGTGACCTGCGTCACGTTCATCCTTGGGATCGTCTTTTTTTTTTTACTTTCCCGAAATTCACGTAAACACGCCCATAATCAGGAACCAAGCGCGCTCGCGTACACTTTCACGCGGATACTCGCGGCTGCCGCGATGTTTACGTATTAGAGAAGATTCGCATTCGGCGCAATTTGACTTTTACCCAGAGCAACTTTCATTTATTCTCTCTCTCCCCCCCTCTCTCTCTCTCTCACTTTTTTTCTCACTCACTCTCTGGTTAAGTCTTTCTTCACTACTTATATCTCCATGCTATTCGATTACATCTTATACATAGTCTCTTATAGGTCTATCGAGTGAGGTAACCTACTCAAGTGATCCGGATGTACGAACGCTTCTCATCCGCCCTCTATTTTAGTTGCCAAGTTCTTGGAACATATTAGGCCGGTATACCAGAAATTAAGACTCTCAACTAGGATACAGAAGTAAAATTTTCACACGCTCCAATACACAACAGTCGCGGGCTTTTTCACATATGTACATATATACGCGCGCGCGCGTGTATGTGTGTATAATAAATTTAAGTATATCGACATCGGTAAGCAGGGCTCTGGTCGAACATCGTAGTATATACCATCTTATAGTTATTTCGAAATTTACGTCCGCGTGTATATGCGGAAGTCTGTCTATATATTCGTGCGACATAACTTCGGATTACAATTCCGAATTATATCCGATCTGCGTCTCTAAACTTCCAAGTTTTGACTAGGACTGATTTACAAATCTTCTATTTTAGGAGCGTCAATGAAGTTGAAATTTAAAATTATAATCTTTAATTTTTCTTATGTTAATTTTATATATTGCTATTGCTATTGTTGTTGTTTTATTACTATTATTAGCATTATTGGTATTGTTATTGTTGTTGTGGTTGTTGTTTTTGTAATTTTTTCATATAGTATTGGCTTAAATATATTAATATAATTTTTTCTGTTGATTAATTGTGTGGAATTTATGTGTAAGGTTCATTTACCGTAATGTATCTTCGTAATGTGAATGAATATGGCTTATAAACTTTCTATTTGTCACTATTAAGGATGTCTCTCTTTCTCTCTTCTTTAATGTTAAGTATTATTCGAGTCGTAATTCAAATTTTCACGTTATTACTTAAGCAGTTGCGATGTACATCATGGATAAAATAGGATTAATTCCAGTCTAATCGTTATTATTCCGTTATTAAAATGGCGCTCCATGAACAATTTTTAATTTCGAATTAATTTTATAAACACCCTAAGACTTTAAGATCACGTACATACGGATCAATTTTACTCTCGCGACCCATAAGACATATATTGAAAAATTACAATGTTTTTTTTAATTATCTTCTTTTCTTCGCCTACTTGTACACGTTTATCCCCGATTATTTTGCGACGGAATTAAAAATCCTGTTAATTAACACGTATTGTGCATTTTTTATTTGTTCTTCGTCGCATTACTATGAGTTTACTCGGAAAGGCAATCGAGACATTTGGAAGAAGAAAAAAAAAGAATAGACTAAAAAAGGCAACAAAATAAAACTCTACGTATAATTTCTATGAAATATACTACACTTGTAGAAGTGCCATGAACCTAATTTGAAACGATGCGCACGAATGTCATTACGGCCGTCTCTCAATCGACGCATAAGCGCTGGTCAAGTAGCCTTATAAAATATGGAAAATTATTATAACGAAAAATTATGTACTCGAAAACGAGTTAAATTTTTTTGAATATTAATTTCACGCCATCGGTTAATAAGTTATTACTAATGTATTGAAATTAATTTGATTTGACATCGGAAGAGGTTTTACTTTATGGTGCAATAAATATAAATTAAGTCTCTCTCTCTCCCTCTCTCTCTCTCTTGCTCTCCCCCTCTCTTTCTCCCCGTCTCTGTTTCCGTGTCTCATCGCTGGTTAGACGTACGAGGGCTCCTCGCGGATGCCGCGCGGGGATTGATAAAGAAGAGGAATGAAGAGAAAAAGTACCGCGCGCCTCCTCGGACGAGCGCCGGGACACATACAGGAATGGGAGGAGGGCGCGTCACGCGCGCTGTCTTAGCAGCGTAAAAAATACCCCGCGCTCGAGAATCTTTCTCGTCCACGCGTGGCGCCTCGTCACGTTTCCCGTATCGCGCCCGGCACTGCGCTCGCGTATCCAGGGTTTTCGGGGTGTTTCGCTACCGGGGGCGACGGCAAACGAGCGCGCGCGATTTATCACTTTCTTCGTTCGTTTTGCTCGCGTCGCGGATCGATCGACGGGTAAATGAGCTCCTAAAACAGGTGCGGTTTTTAGTTAATTTTAGGTATTTTCTTTTTTTTTAAACGGATGATTTAAGAAGTGGAGTCAGCAATTCAGCTTAAAATTTAGCTCGAAATTTGGACTGAACATTAAGATTAACTTGAAGATGAACTATAAGCGGCACAAGAACTAATATTTTCCTCGTGTGCATTATAGAATTAGGATTCGACTGCCGGCAAGTATTGAAGTATTTACCCGAGACTTTCCGTAAAAATTAATAAAAATCGATCGATTAATTTATTTACAGCGATTTCGTTTCAATATTAAATCTTCTCTATTGGCATTGCGTATATCAGTATTTGACGTAATTTTGTCTGAAATTTAATCTTAACGGATAGATCGGAATAACGATACCGATATTTTCTTCTCATTATATGGTATTTTATAGAACTTTTGCGCATTGGCCATGCATCTATTACGGCAATTTATTTTTTATACCATCTGTAATTTATGGCAGTTTTTTATGTTCAACGATCGAACGAAATACGCAAATCTCCCCCCTCACTCGACATCTCTCTCTCTCTCTCTCTCTCTCTCTCTCCCTCTCTCTCTTTCTCTCTCTATCCCTCTCCCTCTCCCTCCGCCTCGCTCACCATGATCAATTTCTTCATTTCAATAAGAAACGCATCGATCAATTTTTATAACGGGGTAGACTGGAAAATCATTTTCCTTTATATAAGCCGATGGCGCGGAGGGAATGAACTGCTTTTTTATTATAATCTCGGCCCGCGTGACATCATCGGTGTTAGTAAATATTTGAATTTGTAAGTGCGTCACGCGTGTCGATCGCGCTCTCGTGTAATTGCCCGATGTACATGAAGCGGGAGTCAGTTTTTCAAAACTCGCCGCCGCGTACTGTGGGTCGAGCCAAGATTAATGTTTTAGTATGCCCGGCCTTTCGCGCAGATCCGAAGTGGTATTACACATTGTTCCTTTGAACGTCTGCCCCCCCCCTCTCTTGATTTCTCTCCTTCTCACTCACTCTCTCTCTCTCTCTCTCTCTCTCTCTACGAAATACTTGAACCATATGTTAATTTATTTTGTGTAATCCGGCGTACGTTTAGATTTATGTTTCATGTACGCGTGTTTTTAAGGGATGAGTCGATTGGGCACTTGACTCATACAACGAGTGTGTAATTCTTAATTTCTTGATTGACAGGCGGAAGATGGATTGCTGATATATTGCTATGATTATTGTGTACGTTTATATCTATTTTTAACATTGATAAAATTGATATTATTTACGCCGCTGATTCATTACTCGTATGTTTAAAACCGTACTTACGGTGATATTTTGCATTGGTTTATTCATGAACCAACTTGTCCTTTTATGACAAAGTAACTATTCCTTTTATAGTATAAAATTGATATTTCAACGTAATGATTTTATTCAATCATATATGTGCGCGCGCGTTTGTGTGTGTGTGTGTGTTTGTTGTATCATATGTGTACAGCTTTCTAAGTGCATCCACATACGTCCCTTTCTCTGTCTCTCCTCTTACGCAACTAAAAATAACCGCCAGTCATCCTCGCTCTCTTCGCCCGTCTTTGGAATGCCTGGATTTACTAACGCTTCCCACTCCGTCGCCTGTGGCAAAAAAGGCCGTGGTCCCAATTCCCGAATCGACATCTATTACCGCGCTCAGCGACGCTCGAGCTACATTGCTCGTCCGTCAGAAATTTTCGGGACATATAGATCTGCGCATCGATCAACATCGATCAGCGCTTGAGTGAGCTTTTTTTTCTTTATAAAAGCTTTCTGTTCAATTTTCACGAAGGGCTTAATTTCGAAAATATTCTACCATCCGGTCGGTCGGTGTAATTACAGCGAAACGATTCAGGAAAGCGCCTCCGCACCGCGGCAATCCTCCGTCGCTGAGACGATTTCGTTGAAAACTGCGCTAATTTTTTTGCTTTCGAAGACGGTGAGCCGGGTCCTCGATCTTCGGGGGCGTCCTCGGTGCGTGGGCGACGCCTCGACCCGGGCAGGTCGAGCCGCGCCTCGGGGAACTGGATTTCTCAATTTTCGGCCCGGCGTCCCGCTTTACGTCGATGACTCCTCGATACGAGCGCGCCTCCGCGAGTCTCGCAATCCAGGCGGTCGCCGGCGCTGCGTCTACTCCGATCTGATACAGATCACGCGCCAGTGTGATCCACGGTCTCGTGGATCGTGACGGCGCGTGTACGGGAGAAGTGACGGGGGTGGCCGGTCGCCCTTATAGCGTACGGGATTGCTCGAACGGGAAGAAGGCCACTGGGACTGGGTGATTAGGGCCTTATATATATATATATATATACATATTAATTTCAGAAGTGACGCCAATCTCATCTAGCACCTCGTTGTTTTACACTGTGATCCAAATATAAATTATGAAATGTTCGTAGACACGCTCTCGTCCGTCACAGCTTGCTCCGTTGATTTGTCAAAAAGAGCCTGAATTATTCACAGGCGCGATTTTTCAAGCTTACGCGGTTCGCCGAAATTTTCATGCCGTTAATCGATAAACCATTCTCTGGCCATTCACGCTTACAATACGCACGCGATCTTCGATGTAAACCTCGGCAGGCCACTCCGTCAACGATACTCGCTCTCTCTCTCTCTCTCTCTCTCTCTCTCTCTCTCTCTCTCTCTCTGGCTCGAACGTTTCGAAAATCTCCGGG
Organism: Sycobia sp. Sy_11; assembly: GCA_018907035.1. Classification (NCBI taxonomy): domain Eukaryota; kingdom Metazoa; phylum Arthropoda; class Insecta; order Hymenoptera; family Epichrysomallidae; genus Sycobia; species Sycobia sp. Sy_11. The sequence continues at coordinate 3,024,247 of JACCIC010000030.1, forward strand.
TCAAGGTTCTAATGTCCGCGGGTGCAGCTCGCCGACGAACCGGCGGATCATTCGTTCCGTACACGCGACGAAAGGGGCACCCGGCGCCAGAGAGCTACTACGTTCCTCTGATTTATTGGGAAGACCGGTACTCCTGGCACGCTTCGACATTTTGCGGTACAGAGCGTTCTCGTCGACTCGTACTCTCGGCCGCCGCGGGTTCTTTAATGAAATGCAAAATTAAAAATCACAATTTCAAGTTTTTATGTAAAAAAAGAGTAACAGCGCCCCAATGCCAAATACAGAGAAAAACCTTACGCGCTCGAAAAATCAAGCGTGCGCCGTAGTAAGTCTTTGTCGCGCTCGAAACCGAACGATTATAAAGTGTGCCCGTGTCAAAGTCGAATAATTCAATAATTATATCGGCCGTGAACGAAACGCGGGCAATTACGAATTGCTATAAACGTCGGGTAAATTTATAAGAGAGAAATAATATCCGTATAAATTTTGCCGAGTGTTAGCGTATCTTTTTTTTTTGTTTTTTTTTTGATTTATGATATTTTGTCGATATTATGCTGTTTGAACAATATTTCAGATAATATACATTTTTCATAATTATTTTCAACGACTCAAAGAGACGATTGATATGACGCTGAGAATTGTGTAAATTAATAACATGCTTTGCGCTATTTTTATTTATCGCTTGTTCACCTGTAGGCTTTTTGAACCTGCGTTTCGTTCCTCCTATATACATCGTTTTACAGCTGTCACGAGGAATTTTCAACACTGGCGAGCCGGTTTCTTTTCTTTCAGACTTCTTAATTCCGTCCTTACCTAATTTAATGACATCATTGAAGATAGAAGAAGGAACTCCTCGAGTCGTGGAAGATGCGCAAGATGCTATTTTTGAAAGTTACAGTAACGTTACTTTTCAAAAAGTTTTTCCCAGGTGGGAGCTATATATATATATTTCTGATCCTAATCTCAACTACAACGGTCCGTACCAATTTAAAAGAATATTACGCTATACGTATCATTTGCTCGTCACCTTCGTCCTTTGCCAGTATAAAATACTTTGCGTAGCTACTGCTACAATGTCGTTATTTGCATGAAAATATTTCATGCCCACGTCGAGGCTCAAATACCTCCCCCTCAAATCTAAAAATTGAGCATTCAATTTAATTAATAATGAAAACTTATTGCGCGCCCGCCTCTTTATGGCCGGCACACTTTGTAATTACAATCGCGTGCAATACTTTGTCATATTTCATCCGTAAACTATAAAGTTAACGCTAAAATGGGATTCGAATCCGATCCGTGTGGGAGAGGACACGCCGTTCGATGCTCAAATAAATGTATAAATACAATCGATTAATTTCTGAAAATATCGCTCGTCCCCCCCTTCCTCCCCCCCCCCCGCGAAGCATAAAAGTTCGCGTAAAGCAGCGCGGGGATTCGAAATAAAATTTCGAGTTAACCCCGTGCCAATTAGTCGAACGATAAGAGGCCATAAGCGCGCGCGCGCGCGCGAAATATTCATGAGATTTTGCCGCACGCCACAATTGGTATTTTTATAGTTACGACGGGACTTTAATGTAGACCATTTAGAAAACATCGCGAGTACAAAAGAAGTTAACTACTTCCTTAGCGCCATTAATTACCGGCTATTACGAGCCGAGCGCGAATAATGAAAATTTTCGCTCTGTCCTCCCAGCTTCGGTTCGGCTTTTGTATTTCATATTTATGCGCGCGCGCTCTTCATAAACAATTCTGCCGCGGACACGTCGTCCCGCAAAGCGATGCAATTTAGATGTTTTGCTTTTTGTTTTCCCGCGCGTACCCCAGTGACCTTTGCGGTATTCATTGGTGATAATAATTAAAAAAAAAAAAAATCTAAAAAATACGATAAACTAAAACGAAATAAATTAAAATGCGTTCGCGATATTAAAAATATGCGCGATATTGAAAAATCTTACGCACAGTATTAGATTGAACACACTTTAATCTTAAAGTGCATGCGGACAAAAACATCGGGAGTCACGTATGTTTGATTGAATATGTGCGTCGAAATATAGAGGCTGACGCGTAAATTAAACTCTGATATGCAGTTCTTTTTTTTTTTTTTCTCCACCGAGCACACGAAAAAGAAACAGCAACAAAGTATAATCCTTTTACGTAATAAACCAAAAAAAATAATTGAAAAATTTTTACAGATTTACAGCTCCACGAAGCTTCGAGCTTGATTTTTTATTTTTTTTTATTTTTTTGTCGAAATTTCTAGGCGTTAATTGGCAGCGGAAATTTTCGAAAGATAAAAAAAAATATATTGTTTTGCGTCCATCTGTGCGTGTAATTCGATCGTAGAATCGGTCGAATCTTAAAATAGTTCGGAAATGAAAGCAAAAAAACAGAAAAAAAAATAGAAAAATTATAATCATGGTTATGGTGGAGAGCAGCGAGAACGGAAGCACTGCTGTGTATATATATATATGTGTGTGCGTATAAAATTTATTTATAGAATGGGAAGAAATAAAATCTTGGCGTTTTCTCGAACGCGCGGCCTTTGTCCGAGGCTGCGAAATTAAAAATGCGTCGGGCAATAGAGGCGGATAATGGTCGATATCCACTGGATCGGGAATCGGCAGCGATTTTCTGCGCGTCTATATGTGCGCGCGCACTCGTGCACAGAGATAATAATTGCTTTGGAAGCCCGTTCGATAATAGGCAGCGGACGGCCGCGCGCGTATAAATACACCATTATTTCGGGCGAACGCGCGCGGCCAATGACTGTTTAAAGCGCGCCGCATTAATCGAGGCGGCCCCGCTGGCGCTTCATCGGCGCGAAAGACGAGGCGATGGCACGGCGAATCGCCGCGTCGTCTCGCGCTCGAGCGAGAGTCCTGGGACGCGTCGTCGGTCGCTCTTGCCCTGGCTTCGACGTGAAAGCCATTTTAACGCGACGCGTCGCTGGTAACTTTGAGGAGCGAGGGCGTGTTTGTTTGAAAAAATTCTAAAAAGACTGCTACAGTCATGCGAGAAAATTATAAACAATTACAGAACGATAATTATAATAGAATGTATAAAAATAGTTTTATTATGTATATATATATATATATATATATATATATATATATATATATATATATATAAACATACGTACATAATAAAAATATTTCACTATACGCATAGTGATTGTAAACACAATAAAGGTCTTAATGATTCGTCATCCAGTGCGAATGATTTCTATTCCACGATATTTCCCATTACGATGTTTATTTTCCGACTGTAAAAATTCGTTCGTAAGTGGCCAAGGCAACCTCGTCAACGCATCGCTCGTCGCTCCCGCTAATTCGACCGCTCGGCTCCGCGAGAGGCTTGACCCGCGACTTAACGCCCCCGCCGCGGGCGATCGTCGGCGTTTCTCCGAGCATCGACCTAAATCACATTGTAATCGTTGATTACCGGCACTCGATTTATTTACATTATACGAGAATTCCAGTCGTAAAAATTACGATTCACGTATTTATGTCAATTTCGGTCCTGCCCCAGCGGACTTTTACTACTTGCCCGCGATGGCAACGCGTGTTTCCCGCTACGAATTTAATTTTCCGCCATAATAGTCCGACGATTGCTGTATATATATATATATATATATATATATATATATATATATATACACATATATGCGGATCTATAAACATTAGCCTTTTATTCTCTGGTTTTTCCAAATGATCCGATCGATTTTCACAGTTCACAGAGCAATTAAACCGTCTTGCTCGGTAATGTTGCCATAAAGGCCGTATACGTATGTAAATGGGATAATAATTACACGTTTTTCAAATGCGGTTTTTCCTTTCGGTAACTCGGTGATCCTATTAAATCTATAATTTCTTGATTACAATTTATGGACAGATCACTTTGCTCGAGACACATTATAATGCATATTATCGGCATTAATTGAACCATCACTTATCAGAAAATACGTCGCAATATCTGTCTCGTAGGATTCTTCAATGTTTTCAAAGATTCGTCTTTTTTTTTTCTCAGTTCCGATGAATAACAGCTGAGAATAATGACAGAGCGCGCTCAATTATATTTTATAGTCTGTTATTCTCAAATTTAATCGTAATTGTCATTGTTGTTATTATTATTACAAGCTGGCGCACATATAGCCATATTATTGCAGCGACGTATGCACGGAATAACGATTATTGAAGTATTATATAAAAATATATTCTATTCATGGCTTGTAATAAGCTCGAGCATCGAAATAACAGGTTAACGGTCCGTCCACCGCTCTTCTATGCGGATCGCATCGAAATTGTACTGCTTTCAATAATTTTACATATAAATATTATATTATGTCCAATTTGAGCTAGTGTTAATATTGTTGTTTTATCTACGTCAATTCTATATTGCTATAATGTCGGCATAATGATGTTTCGAGCGAAGCCATCGGACGGCCTCAGAAAATTGAGAACACTTTGAAACTGTTTTTTCGATCGATAATTGTAACAAATAATTTTTAAAACTGTCTTTTCAGGGATTTCGATCGTGAAATTATGTAGCAATGCAGAAAATGTTCTTGAATAAGGGTATTGATCGACTAATGCTTTTTACAGAAAAAAAATCATTTAAAACTGAACAATTTTTTTCTCGTACGGTGACAACGGACTCGAACAACCAGCAAGTTTTTAATTTTTTAATTTTGTGAAATACAATATGCAAATGCATTAGTCAATGACAATCAAAAGAATCGTACGCTCCTTTAATGCAAGTTTCAAATAGTTTGAATCTTAAAATAACGACAGATTCATGGATTTAGTGCCTGTCAAGAGATAGCATTAACCATTAACAAAAACACTTAAAATAAGAATAATAATATAAAATACCCTATAGGTGTCAGTATCTATAGTATGATGAAAAAAACTTATCGGTAATCCAAAAAATTATACGATATTAGTCGTTTAAGACGAAATTCTTAAGAAAGTCGGCGACTGTCTATGTGAATCTAGTTTATTCCGTATTTAATTATCATTCGTTACCTAAATATTTATACGCGATACTTTTGAAAACTGCAATCGCTTTAAAAATAACGTTTAACAAAAGGAACGTTTTGCTAGATAAGACGTTTGATTAGTTCTGGGGTATATCAAGAGTACAAATTAATGTATTAATAAAAAAATACGATTGCGAAGAATATTTCATTGGTCAAAATAAAAAAAAAAGGAAAGCATTCTTGGATCTTTCGAATCTTATCGAAGCGTTTGGAGTAAAATAATCAAAATAATCTTATCTAAATATAAAATCTGTCGGATACCTGCTCTCTGCTACCTATTTACCTCATTGTCGCCGGGTCCTCGTGACTTGCTACGTTTCGTAATTAAAAATTTTCGCTACATTCGATGACTCCGCCTTGAAACGATTTCGTATGCTTTAGTCATGGCATTACATCTTGCCACGGGCAGTCCTGCCACGGGGAATCCTTTTACGGGAATCCGCGCGATCTCCGCGTATAATGCGGCACCCGATCGTCGTCGTTACGTTTTCCCGTGTCCGCGCATACTATTAGCCGGGGAGTCTTCGTCACGCGCGCGGCACTGGCCCACCGACCGGGATTTTCAGAGCCCGTACTTCGATACGCACGCAGCGGCATTATAGGATAAACCGTAAAAATAGCCTTGACTCAACGCGCTCGCGGAGCGACGGAGCGAAAAGGCGAGGAAGAAGGAAAAAAAGAAAGAAAGAGAAGAAAAAAAAAAGAGAAGAAAAAAAAGAGAAACGATTCTTCCTTTTTCGCACCTCGCTCCCCATCTCCCTCATTACCCTACAAAGCTACAGACTCATCCTCAAACTCGATCGCGCCGCCCGCCTCGGTGGCGTCGCGCGGATGCCCGTTGTCGAAAAAAAAGGAGAGAAGAATGCCATATACTCCTATGTATATATATACATATACATATACATATACATAATCCGAATCGGCGGGGAAAACCGGGTTCCCCGCAGCCGGGGCCCGTCGCGGCGGCGGCTGCCCGGCGCCTCATCTCGGCGTTTTTCCCGCACACCCTTCCACCTCCCCCCTACACGTTTATATTATATATATCCATAAATAGAAGAAAGAAAGAAACAAGGAGGAGAAAAGAAGACCGCAAGGATCTCGCAGGCCGTGCGCCAGCGTCAGGGAGCCGGCGCGGATGATGGAGAGGCAAAACGGGCAAAAATCGAGCGAGGCTCGAGGTGTGCGTATATATATATATATATATATATATATATATATATATATACACGCGATGAGAAGAGACCGCGCGTAAACAAGCTATTATATATACATATATATATATATATATATATATATATATATATATATATATATACAGAGCGCGGTGTTATATTAGGTAGTATTATAGCCGAAGCGACGCGCGAGAGGCGCGCTTATGGAAGTGGGAATAACGCGGCGGCGGCAGCGGCGGCGGCGGCGACGGGCCGCGCGCGCCTCGCACGTGGTGGGGACTCCCTCTCGTCGGTATTATACCCATAAAGTTGGCGGGCCACGGCGCGAAAGAGCGAGAGAGCATAAAACGAACGGAGCGGCCGCCGGTCGGCTCAGTTAGACTTTCGAGAACCGATCGCTCGGATATCATTGTGTGTGTGTGAGTATATATTTATATATGTGTGTGTGTGTATATATATATGCACATATATAGTTGTATATACTTGTATAGACTGAGCTGGACACAGAGTCCCCGCACTATATAATACGGTCCGAAGAGCGACACGGGTGCCTTTAGACATATATATAAATATATATAGTTTTTTTTCGTCGCCCTGTATATATGGAGTAAAGGCATATTTTGTTTGTTCATCGTACCGCACGTGCAAGAGTGTACGTTATATAGAGAAGAGAGCCGAGTGTTTTGTGTATCGGTACATCCATATATATATATATACATACCCATATATATATCTATAGAAGAGAGAATCAGTATATAGCCAGAGCCCCAGAAGAAATCAGGACGCTTTTACTTCTGTTATTTCTCTCGCTCTTATTCTCGCGGCTAAGGAGTTTGTGATCAGTGAAGCGATAACCCGCGAGAAGAGAGGTAGGAAACGAGAGAGAAGCAGAAAAAGAAGGAGGGTACTGCCGATTTTTCTCCGCTCGAGATTTTCGCCGAGCGTGCGAACGAGCGTTCGGTCCAGTCGCGGGCATCGGGGGCTTAATCCCGTGAAAACAGAGAAAAGGAGAAGAAGAAAAGAGAGACGGCGAGGGAGCTCGAACGAGGATCTGCAAGGGCGCGGGCCGGGACGATGAGGACGACGATGGGAGGCCGCTGTAATCGGGGAGGAAGCGCGGGCCGAGCGGGGGTGGCGTCGGTGGCGGCGGCGGCGCTCGCGCTGCTCTGCTGCTGCTGCTGCCTCGCGCCCGCCCGGGGCTCCGCCATTCCCATGTGGGAGTTTCTCACCAGGGAGGAGAAGGTGAGGATTTTAACACGGCCCTTTACTCGCCTCCCACCCTCCCGCGCGCGCACTCACACGTGCTCGGGCGCACAACCTCTGCGTTCTTTTTTCCAGAGGGCCAACTCCAATTTTATCCCGGGTTTTATACGTCAATCTTCCTTTTTCCCTTTCTTGACTTTTCCCCCTTTTTTTTCATTTTTTTTTCTTTTAACGTCCGACGTGGAATTGCATTTATCCTGCCCCCCCCGCCCCGTGCGTGCGTATACGTTTGCCCGGGGGTGTGTGGGTGCATGTGCTCTCTCTCTCTCTTGCGCGCGCGCGCGCGATTTAATCGATTCGGGAGCCCGCGCGAAAGACCCTGAGAGATCGGTACGTCGACAAAGATTTTTCAGCGTTAAATCGGTAAATTATCCGCTGTTTACCCTCGGTGCGATTTCGACCCGAGCTCGGCGAATAATGGCAATCTGATACTAGTTTAAGTTTGAACGTTTCATGATCTTTTTTTCTGGTTTTTTTTTTCCTTCGTCCGTGAACAGTGACCCGATTTTCGCCAATTCAAATTCCCTGGGCGGCGAGCGCGGGCGTGCAAGAATCGTCGAATTTAGATTTCTCGGTGAAGAGGTCGCGCGTCAATAAACCGCGGGGCTTTAAAAAGATCTTTAATTTTACTCGGTTGTTTTCAAGTTTGAAAAGTAGGGCGTAAGAGGGACAAGCTCGAATTGATGGACCGTACCGCGAGTGGAAAAACAAATTACACGCATACAAACATACCTATATGTATATATTATCTATGTGCATGGGAAATATTTTCGTTCGCTCG
>JACCIC010000030.1:3037500-3057500 GCA_018907035.1 Sycobia sp. Sy_11
GCTTAATCTGTAGCGCGCTCTCGTTCTCTCTTGCCGACGATACTCGGGCATAATAAGTTTGCGCGAGCTGATGTTCGGCCATTAACACCTCGAGGGAAATAATTCAAATTGGATTGTGACCCATCATCCACTATGTCGTGTATCTTTTTGGAGGCGGCTAATGTACGAATAACGCGAGGTCGAATTTCGAAAATTTTATAATGGCTAATTAAGTGTAGCATTATTAGAATCATTATTTTCTATTTAACATTGTCAATTTTTCATTAAAATTTGCATTATATAAATTCTTTTTGGTTGGCTTTATTTAATATAACCTGTCAGCAATGATAATTACGGTAGTAAATAATTGTTCGGTTTAAAAGTGTTTTTTGGTTATGCTTCGATATTAAATCCACTAATTCGTGATATTCGTATTGCGCTTTCTTATAGCAGGCGCTCGAATAACTATAGTGTTTTACCGTCGAAATTTCGTACGTTCATGAACGAACGCAAGCTTAAGTAGCAGCGGCCTATTTCAAACGTATCGTCGGTAACTGAAGGTTTGAAAGAATGACGCAACGACAAATGCGAAGGGTGGGAATTTATCATCCAGAGCGGGCTGTAGTTTTTTAAAAAAATTGGATATCAGATGGAAGATCTTTGATGTTAGTTTAGACTTTTTATCGGCTTTCTAAGCGTTTCTCCAAGAGACGAAGACAGTCTGCACAGTTTTGACAATTTATTTTCACTCTTGCATTAAACTCGGCAAAGGTTAAGGAAAATTTTCCGTCTATTACAAACAAAATTTACGCAAATTATGTGACATTCAGGAAATAAACACCTGTCTTGCAAACGAACATGTCTAAATAAATGAACGATGCGTTCCAGTAATGTTCCTCATATATATAGTCCAACCGACAACTTAAATAGAAAATGTATATGATAGAATTGAATTTGAAAACAGAACATAAAATTTTCGTATTTGATATCCGTTTTTATTAAAAATACTGTCAAGATAATATATTCATACACCTATTGGTTATTGACCGTCTATTCCTGTGATTCTTCTGGATCTCGACCTCGGTCTTTGTATATTTGTTACTATACCTACAAACTGCTCTGGTTCACTTATAAATATCGTAAACACGATCCTTCAATAATTCCATTCCTTATAAATAAAGTTACATTCGGCTTCGATTTATTTTCGTAATCTCAATACCGACATCGTACTTTATCCTTTATACGAGATTATTTGTCTCAATAATTCTCAAAACCTGGTGGCTCGAAACGCTGGCGTAAAAGTGAATTCAATTGGTTTTTCATTAGCAGAAATTCTTACTTTCTGTCATTGATTATTCGTTGAAATTTTCACGAATTACGTTCACGCTCGGCCGCGTCAATTCTTCGTTTTCGTTATTTTATTCACCACGATGCACCACGGTGGCTGGAAAATTTTCGTTCTCCTTAAAAAATCCATTACGATACGTCGATCGAGGCGGGATTTTCTCTCTGTCTCTCGTTTTCTTTCCTCTTCGTCTCGGTCGAATCCTCGTGCGCGATCCAGGAGGGATGGGCGCTTTTATATGCAGAGACATCGGGACGAACGCGGAGGCGCACACAATGTAATAATGTGCAAAAGCCGGACCGGACGACGTCTTTCTCGCGGTCTCGGTATCGTGCTCTCTCTCTCTCTCTCTCTCTCTCTCTCCGTCCACTAATTCACGAGACGAATATAGAAAACTCGTTTTCGCGGTCAACGGCAGCCCCACGCGTGCACGATGTGCGCGCATAATGCAACGATCGACGGAGAATCGACAATTTCTGATGAATTACGACGTCGCCGAGGGGGGTGGGGAGGGATTGCGGCCGCGGCGTTGCCGGGGGCGGAGGGGACAACGGGATACCGAGGCACGTTCCGTACCGGGGCTCGATGTCTCGAGTCAACAGCACTCGGCGCGGGCGGAATGGAGAAGCATCTCGGAAGCGCGCACGCGGGTGCGCGTTGCCGAGGTGCGGGAACGGGCAGCGGGAAGAGGGAGGAGGGGGTGGGTGAGTGGGATCGAGTCGCTGCATTATAAGAGCGCATCGCGCGCTCACGGGCGTCCGAGCGTAAAAGAGAAATCCACTCTTGCGTCTCTTTCATATATATATATATATATATATATATATATATAGAAATATATATATATATATAGAAATATATATATATATATATATATATATATATAGAAATATGAATTTTCGTGTACAAGTGCATGCATATTTATATAAGAGAACGAGAGGGAGGACGAGAGGGGAGAGATTGCAGAGAGAAATCTGCTCCGCTTAGAGTATCCTCAATTAAACACGGGAATTCTTCCCCTTTTCATTTGCAGTATGGCGAGCCATGATGGGTAACAACAGGCAGACGGGATCACGCCTCGGTCAGCAGGTCTTCCAAGCCGGCGACGCCGACCCCCTAGGTAAATACATACACACACACACACACACACACACACACATATATATATACACATATAATATGCCACATCTATATGCTTATATATATATTTATATACAGACTTATGTACCCTCTGTATATGCTCCGCTTCCTCGCAATTTCCCTTGCTCCGCGCGCTCGTCGCTCTTATCGTCGGGGCGTCGTCATCGTCGCCGCCCTCCTTGTCCCCCCTCTCCGCCCCCCTCCTCTATCACTCTCTCGAATGCTCACCCCTCCGATATATCTACCTCGTTAGCCACCCGGTGATTATCCGCGCGGGCAAGGTATTCTCCTTTTTCTTTTTGTCCCCCCGTTGCCAATCCCGCTTCTTTCCGAGCCCCCTCTCTGTTTCACGCTCCTCTTCCCCCCGTCGTCCTCCTTTTTTCCCCCCGCTCTCTTTTTAATTCGCGAAAGTACACATAAAAGCGTCCCCCCCGCCGCCGACAGCGGCGGCTTATCGATCGAGCGCGCTATGTTAAATCACGCGTTACGCGCGGATGAGCGAGGTATAAAGTTCTCCCCGCTCCCGCGCCCCTTCTTCACCGTCCACCGCCTCGCCATCGCAGAGCACGTAAGGAATTTTCATTCAAAGTTATGCGCGGAAAGCTTTCTAAATTGTAAAAATCGAGCCGCTCTTGCGCTCGGCCCGATTCTTTCCCACTCTCTCTCTCTCTCTTCTTCTCTCTTTCTCTCGCGGGATTGAATATTTGGCGTTGAATTTTCCACGGTCGCCGAAGGCCACTGGGTACAAGAATCCATTCAATTGGATTCTGTTCCGTGGCGTTTATATACGTATATATGTATATATATATATATATATATATATATATATATATATATATATATATATAAATAAAGAACCGCGCTACTCTCTCTCTTTCTCTCTCAAGCGATCTATCAAGGTTATATTATATACGCATCGCGATATTTTCAAATCAGCGCGCTCCCGCGAAGGCGCATTAATTGCTTTCTAACTCTCTCCATTATCTCTCCCCGGGTAAAATCTCCTCGCGGAGAGAAAACGGCACGGTTCTTAAAAGGGGCACGAGGAGACGGAGGAGTTAAGGTAGAGGGGCGAGGGGGATAGACCGGGAGGGCAATCCTACGCGTTACAATCTTATTATTCCGCGCGGCGACGATCGACCGACCGAGCGAGCGAGCGAGCGACCCGGCGCGACCGGCGCGACGACGGGAAAAGCGCCTCGCTCGCTCTCCCGCGGTGGCCGTTCTCCTCCGACTTTAACGACGCGTACGCGCCGGGGAGAGGGGGGAGGGGTAGTGAGCATAGCCGAGGATAACTTTCGGACGTTAAAGGAAGAAGAAGTTGCAGATGAGGAAAACGCCCATCCAAGCGCGCGCTTCCGTTTAATTATGAAATTTAGCTGTCGGCGCTATACGCGCGCGCGCATGCATCTAGATGCTATCTACACAGAGCGGGCCGTTTAATTCCGGCAATTCGAACGGTTAAGATTTCCGCATACGCGCGCTTACGGCGCGTAAATTCCGAAAATTCACTTTTAGCACGCACGCACACGCACACGCACACGCACACACACGTGTGCATACGTGCACGTGTATAAAAACAGGGATAGGGGGAGAAACAGAGGAACGAGAGAAGATTCGAGCGAGGAATGCAAAAAGAGGGGACGGGGGCGTGCTTTAAAAACTCCCTCGATTAACAGTCCTCGAGAGCATAATTTAAGGTAAAACGGCCGGGGAGCCATTTGCCAGCTTGGGCATAAATTTGCGCTGGGCGACCTCCACAGCGCCGCGCGCACGCGCCCGCACGTATGGACACGGATGTACTCATACATCCGTTTACGACTGCCTACGTGTGGGTTTATTTATATAAAGCCTGGCGTGATATACCGCGAGTTCCGATCTCTGTATATCTATAGATATATATACATACACATTATGGGGCGCGTGCATACCTCGAGAGTGGAATTACAAAGGCGCGAACGGACGTGGAAGGAGGATACACGCGGTCGTGCGAGAAAATTACGCGAGTCGCGAAAATGCGCAGCCGCCGACTGATATTCGCTATCTATTGCCGCGAGGTGAATTTTCGCTGTTAAGCATATCTTCGGCTACACCGAAGATGCCGTGATTCCGACGAAAATTCGCTCCCAATTTTCATTTCAAATTCGTTCCAGGATCATCTATATACATAAGCAAAAAAGTAAAAATGGATCAAAAAAATGGGGAAATAACTTTTTGTTTTATTATTTATGACTGAAGTTCCCAAAAATACGTAATTTTTCTCAATAATTGTCAGAGTTTTTGAAGAAAGTACGTAAGAAATTTAAGAGATAAAATTTTTTTATGTTTCCTGATAGTAAAATTTGTATTCCTATCGAACGTCAATTTCGAAACTCGTGCAGCAAAGATATAAATGAATACAATCTTACTTTTGTTTATTTTATCACAGTAGATAGATCTTCCAGTCACTATATTTTTTCGCATTAATATCCTTATAACATTATATAGGGTCAAATTTGACAAAGAAATATTAGAAATAAATTTTAATCTAATCTCGGATAACAGAAATTTAAGCAACATTTCAATTCAAGCAAGTATTATGCATGGATTTGTAGAAGATTATTAACCGTGAAGTTCATACTCCCCACTCCCGCCTTCCCATATAGCAAGGAAAGGTGCGCTGTCGAGATATCTAAAGCAATTATTCCGTACACATATCGTACAAGTAGAAATGGGCCGGTGCCGATCGGACCACGCGCGAAGCCCGCTGGAGATTCGAACGTCGATGCAACCACGGCGCTGCAACGAGCATCGGTATAGCGGCAAGCCATATCTCCTTGGAGAGCTGGTACACACACACACACACACACACACACACACGGCGCACTCGCGAGGGGAGATCGAACACGTTTCCGCCCGCAGGATCGGGGTCACTTTTCTGTTTTCTTTTCACGTCGCTCGCGGGAGCGCAAACGCGACGGTGGCGGCGGCGGGCGGCGACGGCTTCTCTTCTCGGAAGGAAGAATGGCTGGCGCGCCTTCAGCTTTCTCGTTTTCTCTCCGCGCCGCTCGCTATGTTCTCGCCGCATTTATATATATATATATATATATATATATATATATATATATATATATATATATAGGCATATTCGCTCGTGCTTCGATGCGATATTTTTTCGCGAATTACCATAGGCGCAACGAGAAACCCGGGCGCGTTCTCGTTCTTTGTGCGTTTGCGGAGAACGAGGGAGAGAGAGAGGGAGAGAGAGAGAGAGAGAGAGAGAGAGAGAGAGAGAGAGGAGAGAGAGAGAGAGAGAGAGATAGGTAGATAGAGAGGCTCTCCCGGCGCATTAGCTTCACCGCTCCCCGACCCTTTTGTATACTCCGTTTTTCACGCTTGTTCTCCTCGGTCTATACCGCCTCCCTCTACCGCCTGTCTTGCTCTCTCTCTCTCTCATTATTCCCCCTCACCCTCCGCCCTTCAGTTCCGCCTTGTCTCATTATGATAAGCAGCGCTAGCGGGAGCAGCAGCCGTCGCGAGCCGCTCGGTCAGGGCGGGAAGAGGCTTTCTTTCTCTGTGAGAGGGTTCTTTGCGAGAGCTCGCGGCTACTGTGCTGGGCTCATTGTTCGATTGTTAAATTCGGCGGGTGTATTTATGAGAGGGGTGGGCGGGCAGGCCGCGGGATAAAGAGGAGGAAAAGGGCAGAGCTGTACAGCGAGTAAAGAGAGAACGCGAGAGAGAGAGAGAGAGAGAGAGAGAGAGAGAGACAGAGAGACAGAGACAAAGCAACTCCACTTGTCGTTTATACATAGACGCGGTGGCACGACTGGGGCCATTCGAAGCTTTAATTTCTTCCGAACTATATATATATAAGTATAAAAGAAAAGGAGATTGGAGGGTTGTTAAAGAAAATAACGTTGCGTACCTCCGCGGTTCCTTAAGCTCGTACTAATTATCCCCCTCCCCACCCCCTCCGAGAAAAACCGATGTTAATATAAGATTCTCGTCTCGGGTAGAAACGGGTTCTCCGCGCGCCTCCCTACCGCCCAGAATTTAATGATTCAGTCGTACGAAAGCGCGCTCGCACTCGCGAAGTTTCTATATATATATATATATAAAATGAAAAGGGAAAAAAAACCAGCGCTTCATCTTCGTCGCGATCTATAAAGACATCTCTTGTTCTTCGTTTATAATATAGATATATAAATATATGTATATAACCCGAGGCTTCGATGGTTAGGAAAATCGGACGGGGGCATTATAAAGGACGGAGATAATGGCAGGAGCGCGAGGAAAGGCATTTAATTTCGCGCCTTGGCCTAGATCGTGTATATGTGTATATATAGGCAGAGACAAAAAGAGATGACGTGGAGTCATCGGCGTACGTAGCTGCCTATATACACATGCAATAATGTAGCGATCCGATGCCAACGTACTTTAGAACCTCGCATAGATGTCCTTTGTCAAACGCACACACTCACAGACACAGATGCACAAGTACGGAAAAGTGAAAAGAGCTCATCGTCTCTCGACGAGCTGACCTCGCTCACGGATCTGTCGGAAGTATTTGTGTGTGTGTGTGTGTGTGTGTGTGTGTGTGTGTGTAGAGCGTGTACGCAGCATCGGGCAGACTCTCTTCTCCTTCCTCCTCGTGGCCATTAGCATGAATCCGTTCTTGGGGATGCCCCCAGAGGTCTTGGCGGTATTTTGTGTACCTTCCTCTCAGAAAAAGAGATAGAGAGTCAGAAACGACGAGAAAACCCCGTATCGGGAACGCATCGCGCGCGGGCATCGGGCTGGTGCATACTGTACGGCCGCGTGACACTTTGCGTTTGTACGCGCGCGCGCGCGTATCTCGATATCCCGAGGCTCGTCCGTATGTATGCGCAACGATAAGTCGACCTTTGACACGTGTACGAGCGCGCGCCCAGTTTCGTCAACTCTCGGCCGAGTCGTCGATCTATGCGATCTATGTAACAGATAAAATAAACACGGTCGATCCGCGTTGATGGAACCTCGATAATCTCCGACTCATCCTTGATCATGCGGGATGCGCGTTCCTCACGGCCCCCATCTCTCTCTCTCTCTCTCTCTCTCTCTCTCAATCTCTCTCTCCATTTCTCGCTCGTTTCTCACGCGCATCTCTGAAAGATGTCTTATCGCGCGAGTTGCGCATTCTTCTTGCAGCTTTCACGAGATGAGTTTGCTTCTACATCTATATACATGTGTATATATATATATATATGTACACGTATACAGCTGGCGGCTCGAATTGAAATTCTCGGCGGGGGCGCGGATTCTCCCATTTCAGGGCGGGGGTGGGGGGGGGGAATGATCCTGGGCGACGAGTTTCGAAAGTGTTCGGAAAGTTTTCTGTTAATTAACTACAGACCCCACTCCCCTGCCTACTCTCCCTGGTCCTCCTCCCCCTACCGCGCCCCGAGAAAGATCGCCACGGAAAACGTGATGTGCATATGTATCATATATATATACACAGAGATCCTGGGAGTCCTTTGTTTAGCTCTTCCCATCGCGGGCCGCGGCTCGTCGAACATTTTTATATCATTCAATATACATGTCTCGCGCACCTCGCGTTGAAATATGCATTTTTAATACGACACGTTCGCTCCCGATAAAGCGCGCGCTGTTAAAGAAATCAGCGTATATACATTATATGAAGGCTCGCGAGAGCGAATTTTGTCGTGAGCAAACAATAATGAACGAAAGTTAACGGGAGTATTGAAAATTCCTCCGACAGCGCGTTAAATTTAACGCAAATTTTCGATGAATTCGTAGAGTTACAATTATATTGGATTATACGTGTTTAAATATATACACATATACACGAAGTCAAAGATAACGCGCATTCTTCGAAATAAATTAAATTGAGAGAAATTTGTTAATCGTTTAATCTCGCAGATTATTCTATCAATAAATTCATCCCGTTTTTCAATTTTAATTTCAATACAATTTTCATTCCATATATCGCGTTGATATCAATGTATATGGAGATACACTAATATATTGATATTGTTTTTAACCACGTTTTAACGTTTAGATGTTTAACACAGCAATAAATCCTGCATATATTCTTCCACTTAATAATGTACGTGCTGTAAATTTGACCTTCTATATACGCGAAATTTCATTCGTTGGTATCGAATATTTTTTTATTTTTTTTTTTTTTTACATAAAACATCCAATTTTACAAAGGTTTTATTCAATTTAACGAAACTCGATGGCTTGCAGTATAAAAGAGACTCTTGTACGAAATATTAAATTTTCAGTAACAGTTGTCCAGGAAACATTAAATATAACGCTGAAAAGAGATGAAAAACTGTGACCTTATTGCCAATATTGATTGGCTCTATCAGAAACCGTATAATTATCGAAAGGATAAAAGTAAAAAAGACGCAAGCCTGAGAACTTTCTATCGACGCATAAAAACGCACGGAGGTGAAAATAAATTTAAAAGCCTACTGCCACCGCGCGTCAGCGTTCTTGCAGGCCCGGCGATTTGCGCGCATCGTTTTTCTCCTTGTACATAATTTTTGCGCGCATCGCTCGGGTACGCCAATTCCAATAGGAATTCCGCGCGAAAGAAAGGAAAGAGGAGAAAAATTGTCTAACCGACCCCTCCGCCTTGTTCTCTGTTCCAGCCGTGGGCGACAACGAGCTGCCCCAGGAGTCCTCGGCCAGCCACGACTACGCGCGGCCCTCCGATCACCACAGCGGCCCCTACCTCGTCGGGCCGATGGTGATACGCGTCTACCCGGACGGGCGGCCGGTGCCGAGCGACGCCCAGCGACCCCTGCCCCAGGACGAGGACATCGAGGACATCAGGTACAACGCCCGGCTGCCGGCGATCGGCGACTTCGAGCGGGTCGCCGCCGCGGCCTCCTCGCCCGCCGGCGAGCTCATCGCCCGGGAGATGCTGCCGCCCCGGCTGGGCAGCGCCCGCCGCGCCCCGGCCTCGGCCCAGCAGCTCTACCAGCAGCGCTACGGCGCGGTGCAGCCGGCGACGCGCTACTACGCGCGCATCGTGCGGCCCGGCGGCGGCGGCGGCGGCGGCAGCAACAACCTCCTCGTGCGCGAGAGGTTCTACTGAGCAGGGAGGAGGAGTGATCGGGGCGCGAGGGGGGGAGTTGGTCCGGTGGACGAGCGGATGTCGATGGGCCGCCGCTCCACACGGCCTCCCGGCCCCACCTCCGCCTCTGCGTTAGAATCGGCGGCGTTTCGTTCCGATCGCGATTCCGTTCCCTCCCCCTCCCGCCCCCCGGCCCTCTCTCACTCGGCAGACCCCAGAGGAGAGCCCGCGCGTACGGGCGGTTGAAAACTTTCACGTTGAAAGACAATGCACGGGGGAGCTGCGGGGGGAGCCACGGAGTAATAGAGAGAGAGAGAGAGAGAGAGAGAGAGAGAGAGATATGTATGACGGATTGCGGCCGCAGAACGGACTGCGGCGCGCGGACTACGGCGAAGACCGCGCGCGTCCGGCATACTGATGCGTTTTCAGCGCGAGCGCGCGTGAAAGTTTCGCTCGGCCGCGGCAACGCGCGCAGAGAAAGAGCCGGACAAGCCGCCGGCCACCGACGCTCATTTTCAATTCGATTACATATATATATATATATATATATATATATATATATATATATATATATATAACGCGTGCGCGCACGCGCGCTCAGTCTCTTTCCCTGACGGGTGGTCGACGTGTTTTTCCCTCTTTTTTCCCCTTCTCGATCCACTTTTTATTTATTTGTAAAAATATCCGGTAGTAATACGGAACTGTGAGAGAGAGAAAGAGAGGGGGGAAGGGAAATTGCACCCTTCGTCGCGAGATTCGCGATTGCGTTATTGTACATATAAGTATTTTGTATGTATATGTATGTGTATATATATATATATATATATATATATATATATATAATATATAATATAAATATCTATATATGCGCCTCAGAGGCGCGAACTTGTAAATATCATTCGATTCATTGTAAATATATGACGCATATAGTTATAAGGACCGTGAAACTCCCTACAACCCCATCCCTCATCCCCGGGTCCTCTTATTCTCGTACTTCCGATGTATATGTACGAATAGGTCATGCGATATATAAAATCGTTCGGGCTCGATCACATTGTCGTCGTTCTGGTGTAACTTTAAAAAAATCGCAATGCTCTGTAAACCAAGCTCTGGCCAGTTTTCATGTCTGATGAACCGACGTTTAAATGTAAATGTCCGAGAAAATGGCCAATATCAGTGGCAAATTTAAGTTAAATTTCTCAAAATAAAACGACAAAGTGTCAGCCTGAAATTCATCCTAAAAATTAAGGAGCTCTTTTGATTAACTTATTACCATCTCTCATTACCAATGGAGATAGATGTTCATTGAGAGAATCTTTCATTATCGGCAAATTTCTGTTCTAATTGTCATCTACAAACAGCCGATACGAAACGAGAGTAACGATCGAATCGTGGCGTATACAGACGAGCACTCAACTGGCCGTTTCTTGGTAGAAAAATTTTCTCGCCTCTGCCCCAGGGTCGTGGCGCGACGGACCTTTTCCTCATGCTCTCCAAGCGCGAATATCTCGCGAAATCGACGACGATCATCTATGTATATATCTATATATACGTAAATGCAGCCAGACGGCAATATACCCGAGTCTTTGTGCATTCTGTCCCCTACCCCACCGCCATCCCGTTCTTTTCCCTTTCTCGATGAACGTAAAAAATCTACGCCCGAGCGCTCACCAGTAAGGCTACGCTCGCCGCTCGTACAGAAGCAGCGACACGCCGAATTTCAC
Source organism: Sycobia sp. Sy_11 (assembly GCA_018907035.1). Classification (NCBI taxonomy): domain Eukaryota; kingdom Metazoa; phylum Arthropoda; class Insecta; order Hymenoptera; family Epichrysomallidae; genus Sycobia; species Sycobia sp. Sy_11. The sequence continues at coordinate 3,048,752 of JACCIC010000030.1, forward strand.
GCGGCGGACTCGCCTGTCCGTTCGTTCTGCTCATCAAGGACTCGGGGATACATCGACCGAGCGCAACTACGACGCGCTCCCGGACTTGCACATCGATATATATATATGTATGTGTGAATGTGTGTTCCATTTGTCCATGTATAACGGCTGACCGTTTCACTTCTGCAGTGCACCGAAATGTCGCGTGGTAACAAAAATAACATAGCTAGAATTGAAACAACGACTTTGTGCTTGTTTCCGAGTACACACACACACACACACACACACACACACATGGATATATATATATATATATACATCTAACCTGGTACATTTGTCGAAGCCTGCTGCAAAGCTGAGGCCAAGAATGTAATATCGCAGCCTATACATATGTATACCGAACCAAACGTGATTACACTTATACACATGTATATATACATACATATGTAATACAATATATATGTGTAGGGTATTTTATATACTTCTATTTTATATGTGTTTGTAAGCGTCGCCCATTGTGCATATTTCGCGTCGCGCTTCCGCGCGCGAGCGGAGGCGCCCCCTATCCCGATTGTATTATTAGCATTAGTGATTCTCCATAAATTATTGCGACTACATTGTAAGCGACTCTGTATATGTATATATGTATATATATATATATATATATATATATATATATATATATATATACACCTGTATGTAAATATCTATCTATGTAGCTTTTGTGCCGCGAGGTGCTCGCGCGGGTGTATTATTATAACCCACTATACGGACGCGCTGTATGCATGCTATAGCCCGTTATCTATAGAATGATGTGCACCACGACCGCCCGCGCTCATCTCGCCGGCGCAATGAGTTATCGTATATATCGACTTGAAAAAAAAAAAGGAAAATACAAAAAATAAATAAAGCGATTAAATGCAAAAACACGAGGCACACTGTGTTGTGTATGGTTATTTACTTAATTATAAATCGAACGCTCTTATCCCTCATTATCATGCAAATTGAGCTTGCGCGGCGGCTCCCGTCGCCGACGCGAGAATCGCTTGCAGTTGCGGTAAAGGCGGAAAAAATAGAGAGAAAAAAAAAACAAAAAAAAGATAACCGAAAATAGAGAAGAAAGAAAATATTAAATTTATCGCCAACGCGCGATCGTTGATGGATCTCGGTTATATACACAACTAAGAATAACGATTATTTAATAATACCGCGTGGCGACCGATGCGTTTAATGAGCAGCAAAATAATACCGACGTAGTAAACATATTTACCGATATATCAATCACTTGCCGCAAAATCCAAACGCGCAGATTTATGACTTTTGCAAATTTGTACATAATTATAAAAAAAAAAATGAAGTAAAATGAATTATGGATGTGATAAAAATAATAACATATTTCTAAATAAAAGTAGTCACGTGTAATAAACGTCAGCAAAAATCGTTTTGTTATTTAAAGACAGAAAATCTGACTTGGCAGCTAAATAATAAAGTTCTGTAAATAAATTTGGTAGCTAGTACCATTTAACGATCCAGTAAGACGATTCTATAGAGGCCGTGTAAAATAAGTATAAAAATTATTCATTTGGCAACAATAATAGTATAAGTTACAAGAAAAAAAAGCTAAATAAATAACGAAATCGTGTAAAATTTTATTTTTTATTTCAAAAGAAAAATCGGACTCGCTGGATAATAAAGAGTCCTGCATAGAAATATTGGTAACCATAAGCGATCTACGACCATCTGTTACTAGCATTGAAGATAGAAGCGCTTTTAGTAGTAGAGGTATATCTTCGCTGTTGCTGAATACAAAAAAAAAACGTAGATAGAAGAATGGAAATAATATAATATCATTTATAAGAAAAAAATAATGCTAATACGACTGAATCAGAGTCGAAGAACAATGTTGTATTTTATTCGATTAAAAAAGAAAAGATCGGATTCGGCCGATATTAAAGATTCCTGCACTGAAAAATTGGTAACTGGGCGATCTACCGATTTATCACGACTGGTACATAACAAGTTACAAAGAGAATGAGAATAATTAATCAAATCGAGCAAAAATCCTTCGTATATTATAGTTCATGATACGGGCTTCAAGAAAGAACAATCAACCTCGCTCGATATTAACGATCCCAGCGCAAAAATCGATAATCAAGCGATCTGCCGATCCAGCGCGCCCGGATCCTACCGACCGGCCAGCGTTCGCCCGATCGATAATCTAAAATCCTACTACAATATATATATATATCTTACGAATCGTTCCGAGAGCCGCGAAAGCGCGATGCCGTGAATCATCGTCGCTTGCTATTCGACTTACGACAGCAAAAAAAAAACAAAAAAAAAAAACCAAAAAAGCGAACGAAACCAAAAAAAGTAAAAACAGTCACGCACGCGGTGGGGAGGAACGTCTCGTCGGCTCGTCGCGCGGCTGGAGAGACTTGAGGGATTGTACGAGACGTGCCTGGAAATTTAAATATAAGAGAACGCAGAGTGCGCAAAGCGGCTTCACTGTTGAGATGTAAAAAATAACGATATTATACGCATACATTATACGTGTTTGTATATATATAGAAATACCGGTCGCGAAGAGCGGACCGAGCACAATGACTCCGGGGAACAAAAGACAGCTGTCCGTCTTATGCCTCTCTAAATATATATATCACGTTATACAAAATAAAACGGAGAAGGATGCAAAATCGTTATGTGTAAGGGCTCGCGTACAATTATAATAGAGGGGCGATCGCATTTCTATATACGTACATGCGAAGGGCTCAGGGCGCGCGTGCCATCGTTGCGCGCACGCGACTTCCGTCCCCTTTTTTGTCTCATCTGCATGATATATATATATATATATATATATATATATATATATATATATATATATATAGCAAGTTCATTCAAGTATCAAGTGCAGGGCATTCGGATGGATTAATCGCGCATATGGCGCTGCTGCTGCTGCTGCTGCTACTTCTGCTCTTCATACGCTCGAACGAAACTCTTTTGCTTTTATTGGCCGACCTAATTTTTCGAGTAAGTGTGCGTGAGAGAGAGAGAGAGAGAGAGAGAGAGAGAGATAAAAAAAAAGAAAGACTTTACAATGAGCTAGTATTATAAAGTTCTTATATATATATATATATATATATATATATATATATATATATATATATATATATATATATATTATACATGTATTATTGAGAATTAAACTGAGTGCACTAGATCGGTACATAAAGTATCGACGCTTCAATCGAATATTTTCATCCCTGTCTTGATTAGCCCATACAATGAAATCGCGGATAAAATTAATTAATTGTGAGAAGATATTTAGTACGAAATAACGTAATGATACGGAGCATTCGTGGATATTTATATATACGGGCGCGTGAACTCCTCGTCCTTGTGTCGCGAATCTCTCTCTCTCTCTCTCTCTCTCTCTCTCTCTATATATATATATATATTTGTGTGTGTGTGTATATATATATATATATATATATATATATATATATATATATGATACTTAATTTAATGAATTTCAGTAATTAACGTTTTAATCCGAGGCTCGATACATTGAGCGCGTGGAATACATCCTTATACATAGAGTTTTAATAAAGCGTAATATTAATATTGAAATTATTTCTCGAGCGAATGAATATGCGCGTAAATAATGAAGAATCGTTATTCGAGCGTTATAAATGCCACTTGAATAATGAATTCATCGAAATATTTTAAAATTCCGCGCTTGGCATTTATAAATGTAGGCGGCTCAGCCCTCCACGCCTCCTCCCCTCATTGGAACTGCGATTCTAATTTACAAATGTTATATGCACGATATGCGTCTGCTGGCATGGCGAATTTCACGACCTACTGTATATATATATAGGGTGGTGGGATGCGCGTTACAATTTTCTTTGTGAACACGATCTTGAAACCAATCTCCATGGTGCTATGTTTTTTTTTTGTTTCTTCGTGAACATTAAATATCGAAATGAACAATGCATTAAAAGGACATATATATAAAATTTGAGGCTTTTTGTTACAGAACGCGTTGTATAATCGAAGAAATAAAGGCGAAAATGGAACGTCGTACGTTAAAAAGAATGAATAAAGAAATATCAAATTGAAAGCGTAAGAAAAATTCCTGTACATTTAAAAATAAGAATAACAGCAATAACAATAATAACTGCAATGTCCTTGTGGAAATCTCAGCATAATTTTCCTGCGCAATACTGAAGCCGTATGTATAAATGTGAAGAATGTTAATGTTCAACTGAATGGCGTTAGAATGGAATGGGATGAAGAGTTAAGGGGCTGTTGAGACGAATGTTTACAGATCGATTAAAAAGTAACCTGTTTTAAAACTTTGTATTATACTTTCAGCATAAATTATTACAAATCTTAAATTATCATTCACTCTATATGCGATTTCACAAAGTAAATTAACAAAGAGGTACGTAATTTGCAGAAATTTTAAATCTTTTACTTGTAACTTTTATTTATAAAATTTTTTGAAAAATCGCTTTTCCACAGCACGGAATGAATTTTCCTGAAATTTAGCAGTGCTCCACGATATTACAATGCTTAACTGAAATATCCAAATTACATCCTTAACGAAAATATTAATGTTTTCACATAATTATTACGAGAGAGCGAGGGGACTTTCTCTACTCAATCGATAATAGAAGATCAGTTGACAGCCCATAAACCTCATATTTATCTCGAACGAAAAGCAACGGTCATTTCGTTAATATTCACAGTTAATGGCCCCAAACCGGGTGGGAAAAACTAGTCAAGCATTTGTCCATCAACAATAAATATATATATATATATATATATATATATATATATATATATATATTAAACACCAATAGCAGACCTTTCTTTTCGTAATTTTTCATTGCCGCCAACGCCAGATACGAATAAACATCGACGTTATTATTCATTCGGGCAGAAAACTCGGCCGCGATTAACGGCTAATTATTGGCCAATCGAGCATTATAACCCGGCGAATATTCTCGTTCCGACGACACCCGCTCTCTCCCCCGCCCCCTCCGCCGATTTCTAACGGGACAATTTTATCCGTTTATAAAACGGCGTCACTTTGTCGGCGCGCGCTCGGTGTCGCGGATTATGCGAGTATCGTAGCCTCGCGAGAGCCTCGCGATGAAGCGCCAAGCTCGAACTGTGCGGTATAGATCCGAAACTTTTCGTCGAAACGTCACGGCCTTTTATAATTGCACAATTTTCGAAAGAGATGTCGGAATGATGGGGGGGGGGGAGATCATTTCGCTCAGAATAGATTGGACATTATAACTCCTAAATTATCTGGCAGATTTTTCTCCAGCGTACTATAATTCACCTTTGGCGCGAGTACAATTGTATTCCTTATTTCTAAGTATTACGCCGAGATCCGTGTCGCAAAAACTGATCCCTTGACGTATTTCCTAATAGGAATATTTCAGAATTATTTTTACTCTTTTATAGAAAGCGTGGTGTTAAATGAACTATCCAAATTTTTCATTATTGTCACATGAATGCTTTTGAATCAATAAATGCTATATTCGCTGAGATTTTATCCGAAATAAACGGGAGAAGCCTCGAAATAAATTTTGAATTTCGAATATTCCTGCATACAATTTCATTAAATATTGATTTACAAAACCCATTATAAACGTGGAATTTCGCACATTATAATAAAGTTCTTTTTTTTTTTTTTTATTGAACATAAAATCGCGGATAATGTGATGTACTTAATAATTTTTCAGATTTATCGCTTATTAAAGAACCATGGGTACTTTATAATTCTGCACTTTATCAATATAAATATCGATCCGCGTGTATTTATATAAAGAAACTTCGAAATAATATTCGATACACGAACATGTGCTCGTGCCCGTCATTTAATTACATATTGATTTACGAGGGGCCATTTCTTTCGACGAACAAAACGCCAGTCAAAATATAGAATATTTCGCTTATACAAATAAATAAAATATTCAGAGATCATTTTGTAACTGATTTGCAAATGGCGCAAAGCGCCATTACATAATTGATACATTTATTATTATCTAGAAAATTCAACAAACCAAATTAATTATATTTCTGCATTATGCTTGTTGATAAAGTCAAAAGCGGAATGCGGATATTTACTTTTGCCTGTTAATAGTACATTTTGATTAATAAAGGGATACGTGCATGTTATGCTGATTAAAACGACTTATAAACGACGATGGTATATACTTCCAGAAATGCACACAAATATTACATTTTTCGCAGTAAGGTTTCGTCCATTTTAAATCAAAGCGTAAAAGATATCTAAATATATATATATATACATTATTTACATCGACAAACAAAATAATACATGTCAGAATATAATATTCTTCTATTATTGTGAAAACATATATTCATCCAGACTCTTCTTTCTTATTTATTTTAATGTATAATTAATCCTTTAATAAAATCGATTTGAAAACATATTTATGTAACATTTTATTCATTATAATTTCGTACGACTTAAAAATGACAAAATGTATAGATAATATCTGAAGGATGTTTACTAAAAAATTGAGGACTGTATTATTATATACAAGTAAAAATTAAACGAGCTTGACGACGATTCTCAAAAATTTTACAAAGTTTGTAAAATCCTAAATATTACGTATAGGCTACCAATCCTGTAAATTACGATTGTTTTAACTATCGATTGTAATTACAATCGTGTAATTATTAGACGGACGCGTGGAGCTCCATTATTATACGCTCCATTTCTTCGCGCACGTCCATGCATTATTTAATTAACCATTCATCCTTTACGCGTTCGAAAAATCAATGAGAAAAACGAGGCCGGAAATCGAAGTGATCCGGCAATGTGTCGCGGGTCGCGAGTCTCCCTCGATTCTTCTCTCCCCCGCCGCGCAGTCGCGAGCGCGCGCGCGCGCAATCTCGTTGCAAAATAAAAAAAAGTCAAAGTCGTTTATATATATATATATATATATATATATATATATATATATATATATATATATACACATACACACGTTATAATAATGGTCTTAAAATACTCGCGGCAATTTACAGAATTGGCCCAGCGCCGCGGAGCCGGGCGCGCGTGCCCTGCCAGCTGAATATATATATATATATATATATATATATATATATATATATGTTGCCGGAAAACTTTTCATTGCTCTGCCGCGCGTCCGGGCTCGACCGAGCGACTTGGGCGCGGGGCTTGCACGGCGGGAGGGTTCACGGGCGGCGGGGGAAAAGTGCATTTTTCCACCTCAATATACTTCAAAAAGTTTCCGCATTTGCCTATATATATATATATATATATATATATATATATATATATATATATATAGAACATTGGCCTGGAGGCAGTTGGAGGAAACTTTGCTGAGAGAGGAGGGTGGAAAAGGAAGGCAGAGGGGAGGGAAAGACAGTGAGCACCGCTGAAATGATATATATATATATATATATATATATATATATATATATATATATGATAGACACAAGAAGGTTCGACTTAAGGATTTCGTCAGTAGAGCGGCAGCGGGGGCAGAGGGGCTACGCTGGCCAGCCCGGACAAACGGGAGAGGAAAAAAGTGCGCGCGTATAATTCCAGTCTGCTTCGTGACCCCCCGCGTCGTGCCGCAATTATACGTATATCTGCGGATTTTTCCATTTTTCCAGATCGGGCGGCCGTTTAAAAAATTTTTTACGATCCATCGCGCGTGCGGCGCGCACTTTAAGTACTATTGCGCGTGTATGAGCGAAGTAAATGAAACGCGCAGTTTCGCGTTCATTCTTTCATTCTACGTACTTGTGTAGTTTTTTTTAATTTTTATTTTTTTTTTTATTGATTTTTATAACGAAACATGTAAGTAATTGTATGCCGGCTGAGAGAGATGACTTGTTATTCCGTTACGGGATTACGCAGGTAATAAACGTGTTTATAGCTCATCGATGAGAGAACGATGGGGCCTTCGAATTTTTTTCTGCTGGCATATTTATCGATACGATCGAAAGGAAAAGTTCGAATCTTTACATTTGGTTTTAAAATATCGAATATATAGATATACTCGCGTAGCTGTGTGTGATTTAATAGAATGTCAATCAAAAATTTTGCCCCTCCCCTACCCCATACAAAAATGAATCGTCGAAATTATATGTCTTTTAAAATCTATAAAAGCTTATAAGTGAATTTCGTTCTCGCGACGTTATCTTCATATTTTTTATACTTAATATTTATCGATTCGTCCATTAATCACTCGATCAAAAATACTTTAACGCACTAATACGTCAGCATTGATAAAATCTCCCCTTTTCATTCTCACTCTGAGTTATATATGTATATATATATAAATGGGAGAATACTCTTGACATTTGTCTCTCTTATTATCGAACACCAAGTTCAGTACGTGCGTTTGAACGCCGAAAAAAGCAGAAAAGCGTGGAAATCCAGAAAATTGACCGCGTATAGCATGTATAAATGAGATTTTCATCTCACATCCCTTTTCTATATTCTTCTCACAAATGCTAAATTTTATATATATATATATTATATATATATATATATATATATATATATATATATATATATATATATATATATATATATATATATATATAAATATACGAGCTATATCGAACGAGCTCACGATGCGGATTAGCTGCCGCGGACAGTAGTCGCAGTTAAGTGGATTAAACTATTCAACCCCGAAAATTTCGACGGAAATAGACGAGGCTTCTAGATATACGGTTCAGT
>JACCIC010000030.1:3062500-3125000 GCA_018907035.1 Sycobia sp. Sy_11
TCCGAAATCCTTTCGGAATCAATTTATAATCCTTATATAGAGTCCTTGTGACGATTTGATCCCATCTGTTAAGAGAGTACAATTCTGCGCCGGCTAGTGACGAATAATCAGCTCGAATTATATATATATATATATATACAATACTAGATCTTTTATTCCCCTACCGGACTATAGAACCCGAGGCGAAGCATTTCCTCCGTGTATTATAAATTGCCGCGAGCGTTAAGAGTTGGGTTAAAGATGAGCGCGAGGCAGATAGCGGAAAAGCTAGACACGAAGGGAAAGAGATGGATAGAGAAAGTGAGAGGGAGGGGAGAGAAGTTTTCATGCAAGGATTCAGCAAGAATCTCGGTATTCTTAAAAGATCCTTACCAAAAGGGAATCTGGAAGGTTCCGCAAATTCTTTACAGAAGATAAAACTCGCAACGACTGTAGGAGTAAAATTTATCATAGGAGATTTCTTTTTAAAAAGATCGTTCCCTACCTTTTCGAAGCCTTTTTGTTATAAGGATTCGGATACAATACCGCGCCGGAATGCCTCTGTATTATTTCTCAAACAACTCTGTATTGTATTTTATTTTGTTTTTCTTATTGTCCTATTTTAGTAGTATTTGTTCTTATTTCAGATTCTACAGTCGTGATTCTAAACAAGGACAGTCCGACAGTCATTATATTAGTACAGTGGATAATTGTATAAAGACCGTAAGGCCGATAAAAATACTTGTTATAATTTATACAATTCTTCCAGAAGGCTTGCAAAATCTTTATGTACCATGAAGGATATATATATATATACTTTACGCAAACATAACCTAAATGCATTTTATAGTTTCGCTAATCTTGAAAGAATAAGGAAACGCGCGCTCTTGCCGCAAGTCTCGCTCGGATATAATTATCCTCCTAAAACCGTACCTTAAAGTCCGCGAGCGCAAGATCCGTCTATAACTGTGTCCGCGCGCACATCCGCGCCCGTGTACGTGCGCGCGCGCAGGTTGAAATTTTCAACGTTGCGCGCGTTTATGCATACGCATAAATACACGCATCAGTGCTTTATATGCGCGGATCGTAAAAGAGGGCCGGCCTCGAGCGTCCCGCGCGTATACAAAACCGAGGGGGAGGGGGGGGTGGAGGGCGCTCCTCGCTCGTCCACCCGTGTATCGGAACGAAAATTCTAGAAAAAAAATATCGGGATTCTTCTCGTTCTTCGACGTACGTCGGCATTGCGCCGCATCGCGTATGCAATGACGGTTGCGCGCGCCCGGTCGCGTTTAACGGTGACTTCGACTCGGCGTTAAGTAGCGCATTGTAAAACTTACCAAACCGACGAAAAGAGAAAATAAAAAAAAAGAAGGAGGAGGAGGAGGAGGAGGAGGAGGAAAAAAGTAGGGAGTGGTAAATATGCAGCTATGAGTGTTCGAGCGACTGGCAGCGCAGAGAGCTCAGGATGGTTGTGTATTTTCGTTCTCGAATACGTCGAGCTACGCGCGTTACGTGCGCCAATTATAAGAACGTTTTTTTTTGCCCTCTCTTTGCCTGCGTTAATAGTTAATTAATAGCGAGAAGCACAAATGGGCGGTGGGTGGGGGGGGGGGGGGGGGGGGAATGCGTCGGAGCGGCGGCCTCCGATGAATAATTCAACGGTATTAGAGGCCTGCGCGCACGAAATTGGTTGTATCTATAAGCGGCGGATAGGGGGGTGGGCGGGTTGATGAGGAGAGACAGGGAAAAAAATCGCCAATTTTTTTGCGCAGAGTCGACGCTTATTAAACAATTCTTTCGGATAGGCAGCGGTGAACTAGGTATATATATATATATATATATATATATATATATATATATATGTATGTATGTAGACGAAAACATTCTGAATGCAAATGGCATTTTTCCAGAGCGCGCGCGCAACAGACTATATCCATCAAGAACCGCGGAGGCGGTGGGGCGTGCGGAGTCGGTGAAAGGGAGAAAGGGAGGCTGACGCGGGCGCGGTAGCCCTGAAAATTGCACGGGCACTTTGGGGAATGTGGGCGCAAATGAAATTTTGAAACTATATAAGTAGCGCAGCCTCTGTCGTTGTACATGTACATATACGTGTGCGTGCGCGCGTGTGCGCGCGCGCGTGTGTATAACGAAAGCGCGAGCGTTAAATTCGACCGATTTGTCGATAAATATTGCTATAATTGCGGTTTCGCGCGTTTAGTATACATTATATAGCGTACCCGTAAAAGGGCGAGCTTGGAACGCATAATTATACAACGATTTTATAACTGGATACGTATGATGAATGAGCTAACTGCGTGCAATGCGCGAGTACAGGAGAACGAATTCTCGATCCTATGATTCCGTCGGGACTGGATTTACGAATACGGTTTCGTGCGATTTTATATGGAACTCTTTTCGGGCAACTTTTTCCAAATTAAACAATTTACGATATGTTATATACTCATTTCATTAGTGACGCTTTGACGCAGCATTTATAACGTTTGCGAAATCACAGGTAGCCTGGCGCACGCACTTACCCACCTGTATTGACTCTTATCCGAGCTCTTATTGTTCTCTTGGAAACACTTCACGTTTTAAAATATTAAATATTAGCAAAACATGTGATTTCTATACATTTCTATACATATAACATGCCTAATGAGTACCATAAATACCCTTTATGAAATAAATATTTCATCATTTATCCTTTTGGCTTTTGAAAGTTCGAGTTTGTTCAAAAAGTTAATAAATCCAAAGTTTATTTCCAAGGCTTTCCCCCTATATTCGCTTCTAGTAGAGTAATGAGAATTAACGTAAGAAGGTATAATGCAAATGTTTAATGTTATAATGCCATTTTTTTAATGTTTCAAAAATAATTTTATGCATTTACAAAATTAGCTCGTAGATATAGATAACAGATCGAAAATATAAGAGTCAAATAACTCACAATAACGAATGAACACGGAGGCAAAGTAAAAAAGAAAATCAGGATATGATAATTTGAGAAATAATTTCAGATATTGTATCTTCGTAACTTCTATGCAATTCAGTAACTGACAAACTGTCGCAAAGTCCTGAGAGTCCCCATCTGTCATCCCGTTTGCACCTCATTCCAAAAGAAAATAGAAACCAGCTGCAAGTATAGTGGATTCGCGTCGCGCTGCTTATTTAAAAATGCATCGACGACGACTCTAAGATATTCGAAATAGATTGAACAAATCTAAAAATGTCGACCGAGCCAACAATATTAGTATGTATCGGGACACAAGAAAGTCGTCAAATAATAAGTGGCCATATTGACCATTGTATTTATCTCTATGCGACGATTCCACTTTCGCTTAAAAACCCGTACTGCGATTAATCGAGCAAAACACAAGTATAATTCCGAGTGGTACTTGCGATTACGGCTTGTAAATGTCAACGCGGAATCTCACGTTTGGCTAAAATTCGAGCATATTCATAATATTCGAATATTGCAAACGTTTAAATTTTCGCTCCGATATTTACATACATCGTTAGGGAAATTTGAAGCTTCCCATGCGATAGATTCTCTTCTCTTTTTGTTTTTTTTTTTTTTTTTTTTTTTTTTTGTTTTAAACGTCGATTTGTGCTCCCAATTAGTTGTGTTAATCAGCGAGGTACAAACAAATCAGGCGTTCCATATCGCCCATAGGCCGAGAATCGGAAGTTGAATTCGGACCACCGAATTACTACTGATCCTTCATCGAGTCATCGTATAGGCCCTCGAATACGAGTTCCCTAGAAACGAATTTCAAGAGAGAGAGAGAGAGAGAGAGCGATTGAAGAAAACATTAACATTTCGCAGGAGTCGACGGAACTCCTTATTCTTCGCCGGATCCCTGCGTCGAAGCGCTTACGTCCTTATATGTAAATCTTGCCCTGCCTAGCGCGCGCAATCGCGCATTTACATGCGAACGGCCTCGGATGTTGGCATCCATACATATTATATTGTTTCGAATGGCCTCCCTCTTATCGAATCTAACTAGGAAAAAAAGAAGTCTCCTCTCCTCTCTGGCTCTCTATAGCAAAAAGCCGAAGATGCGTATAAGAAGTAGAAGAAGAAAGAGGAGAGGAACAAAAAAACGAGAACGTGAGAATGAAGCGAATCGCGATAGCCAACGGCGCGGAGCATCCGAACATCCAAATAGGAACTGTATATATATATATATATGGTGCGATTGCAACAATCGCGACGACGACGAACGCTAAGGAGAAAAAAAACGAGAGGAAGACGAGGAGGCACGAGGGGGAACAGCGGCGCGGCGAAGGGGGGGGGAGGAGGGAGAAAAAAGAAAAGAGCCGACCGACGGCGATAGCGTAACGATGAGCCACCATCCCGCCCGCGCCGCCAAGCTTACGAAACCCATCGCCGCGTTCCCATCATCGGACCGCCGAGCTGAAGAGCTCCCGCGCAATCAGCGAGAGGGCCGCGGCGTTATCCTAAAACCATCGCGCGCGTGCGCGTACATAATATGTAATATGTAATATATATACATACACACACACACACACACACACACACACACACACACACACACACACACACACACGCTTGAGAGGCGCGCGCGCGTCAAAGGGTTGACGACAGCGTATAATATATTAGCTACCCTATACGCCCAGCTCTTGTCGAAATTCCCTTGACGAATGAAAGCTTCATATACGATATATGCGTATGCATAACCTACATATACATATATGTATAATACGTGTGTGCGTACACGCGTCGCGGTCGCGAAATCCATCACGATGGGCTTCGCACAATCCCGGCGATACGCTGTTATATACGCAAAACAGCGATGGGCAGAGGGAGGGCGTTAGGGGGAGAGGGGGGTTGGGGGAGAAATAGAACCGGACGGGCGACCGCCATCGGGTGTAGGCTGTACACATCGGAACATTCCCTCGCGTCTTCCTCGCGTCGCGGAACACGCGGCCTGCGTGACCGCAGAGCGGCGATCGTTCCCGCCGGTGTATATGCACGCACGCGCGTCTGTACGGTAGAACGCCTTCTATTATATACGCGCTCCTGTTTCGTTTCAAAATTCGGCTCGGCTATAATAATAATATATATCTATACAATACGAGCAACGAAATGTGGAACAGCTGGACACGCTCTCACTCTCTCGCTCTTTCGCGAGCAGGCCGTGTAGGAGGAGGGGGAGTAGGTGGGTCAGAAGGAAGGGGGTATAGGTGAATGGCGAAAAGCCAAAAGAGTCGAGGGGGGAGAGAGAGAAAGAGAGTCGAGCAAACGTGCTCTCGGCATAATGATAACACGCTCGAATAATAAGGATAGGCGGCCCTATGCACTTTCTCTCTCTCTCTCTCTCTCGGTTTGGGCACGAATGAGCAAGCGAGCCAGTACGCGGGGCCGGAGAACCTCATATATATAGCGAAAGAGAGAGAGAAAGAGAGAGGAAACAGGGTTGGATACGCACGCGTGCCCCTGGAAGCCTCGTCTTCCGCTTCCAGTTCTACGGGCACATGTATAGGTATGTGTATCTATATAGGTATATACTTACCTGTCTGTGTGCATCAGGGAGAAAGAGTAAAAGAGACACAGATAGAGGGGGAGAGAGGGAAAAGTTTGCCTTTTGCCGTACGGCTTGTAAGTGTGTGTATATATATATGTATATATATATATATATATATATATATATATATATATATATATATATATATAAAGGATGTACGCACGCGGTGCGCGTAACTCCGTCGCGGTATAGGACGATGGGGGGTCTTCTCTTTTATTATGCGCGAGCTGTCGCTCTGCTCTTTGACTTTGATTTTGCCTCCATCTCTTTTTCTCTCTTACGTTTTCTATATAAATATATACATTCACACTCGCACTCCCACACACGCGCGCAGAGGCGCGCGTGCGCACGCGCGTCTCACATATCACACTGGCTTTTCTTTTCTTCCTGGCGGAAGAGCGAAAAAGAGTAAGGGAGAGAAAGAGAGAGAGAAGAAACTTTTTGGAGCGGAGAGGATTTCTTTTTCAACGCTATATACTTGCACACACACACACACACACACACATAGGTCGAAATAGGATTAAACCGGGCGCAGGCAGGCAGCGTACAGCCGCTACGCCGCCTTCCTTATTCAATTGTGGCTTCTGGTTTTTCGGCTAGATCGCTTTGGCTGGCTGCGCACAGCGCGTGTGCCTGCTGCACACAGCCTGATTCTTATATGTAATATATATATATATATATATATATATATATATATATATATATATATCCGAGCGCAAGAGCAGAAAGGGCTTGTTAAGGTACTGCGAGTACCCTCCCACCCCACATCTCTATCTCTCTTTCGATGTCAGAATTGTATAGGTCTCTCTTCCTAGTCTAGCGCGTCGCTAGACGCGATGCCGAGCGCGATGCTGACTCTCGTGTGCTGTGTTCGTTATTTTTATTTTTACTCTCTTTACTTTGTATTTATTTCTCTTTCTTCCTTCGCCCTCAGCCTCGCTCGATTTTTCGATGCGTCTTACCGGTACACGGACGACTCCTTGGCTCACCGTCCAGGGGATATTGATATATTTATTTTATGAAAAAAAAAAGGAACAAGAATTGAAACGAAATTGGCAAGGATTCAATTGTTCGTATCCGCGGAAAGTTTAATGCACGCCCACGCACAATTTCACCGCTCCGGTTTCATGCGCGACGCCGAGGGGGGGGGCGGGGGCTCGTTACGGTATCGATAATGTTTCCTGGATACAACGTTATTTAATCGGAATATCTTTACCCGACGTGATTTCATCGTATAGCTTATAGATACGTAGATTTCTATGGTCGGCTTTTGGCGGGCCAGTCCTATATGCGGGTATGTGAACGCAGCACGCATCGTTAATTTATTTACCGTATGCAATAAAATGCCCAATTTTCCTCTGAGAGCTTTCTAGAGTTTTAATTCGAAAGTAATTATGTTACTTATTAAAATTTTAACCCGTAAAGCTGCGATCAATTTTGGAAAGTTTCAACGACAATATCGCGTTATACATTATTGTCTCTATAGCTTTTGAAAAAATGTAATTAAGTCGTGATCATTAAATTCGATATTTGCCGTACTATAATAATAGGTTATAGATATCCATTATAATTTTGAAAATGAAACGGCTAATTTTTAATCCCGGCAACGGCCTTAGAAGTTTCTTAACAATTTTCAGAAAATTTCGAAAATAGAGATCACTGGACTTATTTACACTAATAGTACGGATTTCTTTTCGTCGGCATTTAGTAAGGAAAAATATATATTCTACATACTTTATTAATTATTATTACTGTATTAATGCAAAGTGAAACGTGAAACACGATCAACGTTACTCACACAAGTATATAACAAATATATTTATAACAGCGTTATAAAAATAGAATAGATAATCTCTTCTAGTGTTCTGTACAAAAGATCGATATTTTTATAGCATTGATACCAAATATTGAATGTATTTATAACAATTTATTAATAATTAGATAAATCTATTTTATAAAAACTCATAACAATAAAACTACGTCATTTTTCTTAAAAAACAGCACATTTCTCAAAACTGTATTTCTCAAAACTTCCTGGGCGACGAAAACTGGACAATTTGCATTTTCATGTATATTGAAATCTCACTGCATAGTTAGAAAATATAACAAGAAAAAATAAATAATGCTTTAGGATATTTTAAAACATATGATGGACAATATATTGTTGATACAGTAATCAGAAAAGGATTCTTGCTTCGACGCAGCTTCAAAAAAACATCGATCCGACAATATTTTTTGCATCGTATTTTTAGACCTCTGTACCCGAATTTGCTACTAACTTAACAATTTTCGTGAAATTACTCTTATTTACGAACTTCTTCACATTATTAATAAAATTCAATCTTACCTTTTTCCATTCCAGCCCTCGCAATAATCATTTGGGGAACTAAAAAGCAAAAAACAAAAAAAAAAAAAAAAACAAGTCTTGACGGATGCACGTGCGCAGGTGAAAAAGACGTACGGTAGCTAAACTCCCGCCTGGGTTCACAGATAAGATAATATACCCGACCCGTCGCATGCGGTTGATGCCTTCGCTTGGCGCGCTTCTCTCGAAATCGCAGGGCCGATTATTGATTTTCCTCGAACGTTCAAATTTCTGGCCTTCCGAATCGAGGAATAATTTCGTGACATTTTTCGCCACGAACCAAACATTATGCCAAGAACCTATAGAATCGATATTTCAACTATAATGACAAGTCGATCTTTTTCCCGAAAGGGAGCTGCCACTATTTTTTTGTATTTTTATTTTTTTTTTTTTTGTTTTTTGAAAGAACATTTTATAAAAATAATAATATACTAAATGCTGATGGGAAAAGTTTCGAGCTTCAGAATGGCAACATCTGAAACTTAAAAATTCTGTATACGTAATATGAAGTTTATAAGGTAAACTTCGCCGCGCCGATGAAATTTTGAAATACTTAAAAGTTCTAATAAATATCTTTCGGAATATGCTGCGTTCGAATAAACCGATATCTGAAGCAAAATGTGAACCGTCTAATATTTCGTTGCTCCATTCTCTCGCAAATCTAATCTCGTTTAAATAGTTTTTCTGATAATTCAATTGCCAATAAAAAGTTCCAGTGCCATTTTCTTACGATCCCCCTCGACGATCCTCAAAAATTCATATCGAATCCACTTTTCGAAAGTAAGCGAAACCCCTTTTAGCTCGAGTTTTATTAATCATTGATTATTACCGAGTCATAATTATAATATACAATGTCATACGTTACAATTTTTATTTTGTGTTTAACAAGGTTTTCTTTTCGTTTTTTCTTTTATATTCGTTTAAATAAATGCAGTTAACAATATCGCTCATTATTCGATTAAATTAAAAATTAAAGTATATTATATATTTAAATCATTATAAACTAATTATAATTTGAACCGGCAAAATATAATTGAAAGCTCATATATCCTGTTCATAACGTTACATTAATTAGCTTTATAATTTACTATAACTTGAAAAGTCTGCCTCGAGATGAATTATCATTTTTTATTTTAATTCTCAAAATTGGAACATTAATTTTATCAGTATTAATATTTGACAAAGTTGAAGGATGGCGCCTTTATTAGTCTTTTCACATAATATATTGATATAATACAAATTTTAATGAACCTTAAATATGCGAGAGACTGATTTTGAATTTCTACTAATTTACACGTATAATAACTAGCCGAGCGAGAAATTCTAATCTCGTCCGGTATTATTATAATGTCAATGAAGAAAAAAATCAATCGTGGACGAGATAAGTTCTGCGACGGGCCAGGCAGAGCTCGGCCCGCCGGCGCGGCGTGCCAAAGACACGGCGGGATTAAAAAAGTCCCTCCATCCTATATATATATATATATATATATATATATATATATATATATATATATATATATAATCGCGAATCGTGTGTCGCGCGGGTGGAACGCGCGCGCCATTTCGCGGAAGTCTGCAGTTTGTCGGAGAAAGAGAGAGAGAGAGAGAGAGAGAGAGAGAGAGAGAGAGAACGAAAAAAGCGACGGCAAGATAGTTTTCCGCCGCTGAAACTTTTGCGCCGGAAAACGAAGCTCTCCGCGTGCGGCGCACGGCGAATATATAGAGTTCGCGCCGCACACACGCGCGCCAGCTAGGCATCTCTCAAATAAAGAAAGACGGAGTGACAGGCAGAGAGAGAGAAAGAGAGAGTAAGCGAGTCTTTTGTAAATGTTCATCTATACGTACTACTTTTTCTGCAACGTTAGAGACGTCGCGTCGTTTCGAAAATTACAAAGGTTCTCCTTCGGTAATATATATATATATATATATATATATATATATATATATATATATATATATTGGGGTGAGCAGGCGAGGGTATTGAGGTAGCGGGATGGAGGGGAAGGGAGGCAAGAAAACGTAGCAGTTCCCTCTCGCGCACAGGCGCGGCTTTTTCCTTTTGCTACTTTTGCCATACCTTCAATTTACATGAAACTCTATACATATGTGTGTATAAGTATATATATATATACATATCGGAACTTCGTTTAGCGAGTGAGGTAAAGTGAGGTAAAGTGGGATAAAGCGAGGAGAAAAAAGAGGGGGTGGGAGCGCGAAAATAAAACGATCAGATTAGAAAAGCTCTATATATATATATACCCTACTCGAACCGTCGGTACCGCCACGACAGCGGGATAATAATACGAGGTCTTAGCCGAATATACATGTATATATATATATATATATATATATATATATATATATATATATATCCATGTAGTCATATACCCGCACTTCTGCGGATTTCTAAGTAAATCGCTGCATCCCGCACATTTTGGCTGTATTATAGTGTAGGCGCATTGCTCTCTAATGAACTGAAATGAGAAGGAGAGAGAGAGAGAGAGAGAGAGAGAGAGATTGGGGATCACGGTTTTCCGCGGCCGCGAGCCCATCCATCAGCGTTCTTCCTCGAGTGTACATCTATAGGTATACAGGATATACATTAATAATAGTCGTATATATGTATACGCCTGCATGCGATCGATGAATCCTATATATATATATATATATATATATATATATATATATATATATATATATATATATATATATACAAACATACACATATACACTCGACCACATCAAGCGTCCCGAAGTATGCATCATCCCCCCTGCCCCCGTATCCCCTCCTGTCGTCAGGACAATGCACTCGTCGATCTTTCGTATAAACGTCCGCGCGACTGCCCCTTTTCTTTCCTCGCGACGCGCGTATTCCGCTTCGCGACCGGCTTGACGTAGTCGCCGCGGCTGCCGATATCCCCCCGCTCTCTTTCCCTCCTCGTCATTTTCCTAATGCAGCGTCCGATGCGCGATCTTGCGGTGGCTTTCCGTCCGCGCGTACGGGCGCGCGCCCTCGCTCCTACTGATGCGCTGTTATGGGCACGGGGCTGGATTTACACAAGGACTGCTGGGACTTATAGGTCCGTGCAAGAGCTAGCTGAATATATAAGGGCTTTCGACGAAAAAAAATCTCTTTAGAATCTGTTCTTTTCTGCTTTTCTTTTTTTTTGATACATTTGAATAATATTTGTATAGTTTTGCTAATATCGATTTTATAAGAAACTGAAAACATCTCGAATTGTATATTTCGACGTCAGAGCATATGTACGAAAATTTACAAAGTAAATCCAAACGTAGCAATCGCGCGTATTCAAGTACAATGGCAAATATAACCACCTATTGTTAGATGACTTTCTTTTCTCCCGATACATACTAATATTATTGGCTCGGTGGACATTTTTAGATTTGTTCAATCTATTTCGAATATCTTAGAGTCGTCGTCGATGCATTTTTAAATAAGCAGCGCGACGCGAATCCACTATACTTGCAGCTGGTTTCTATTTTCGTTAGTTGTTTTTTAAAAAATTCGAAAACGTTCAGTTTTCGCCTCTTTAGGTCAACATTACTACTGTATTAAACGAGATATTAGCAAAAGAAGCTCTGGATTTTTTGGACACATTATTTTACGTTTTGACAGTAATTCCACAGGATTTCGTCAACTAACAACATTTCCAACGAAAGCTTACCGTCTTAAAGGTTTCAGACGATGAAATATGAAATCGAAACTCTCGTGTATCGAGTTATCAAGTGGCACTGTTAATACACATTTCTCTCGGATTTTTTTACTAATCTATGACGTATTGTATTAATATTGAAGCTTCAGCATGGATTCTTTATAAGAAAAATGCTCTCTTGTGCTTATTGTTAGAAATATGTACGTTAAGTCTCAGTCAATTCGTCAAGCGACTGTTCCAAGCAACAAATGAAAATTACCCGTCTTGTCGAATGTAATGATAAATTTTTATACCTGTTAATAAATTATCTCTAAAAAATTCTGAAAAAAAAAATCACTTTGACCACATTCAATGCGTTGCCATGAAACGGGCCCCACCAAACGTTCACAGCCCGTCTAAGATCCCGACAACGCCGCAATTCCGGCCCTGTGTCTGTGTAACGCGTAAACGGTGCGGCGCTCGCCAACTCTTATCCGTGACCGCGCGTACGTGCATATACTTTTCGGCCCCCGCGAGCGCGTATAATGATCGATCGGCGGCATTGTTGCGCACCCCTCCCCCTCCCCGCGTCGCTTCTCGCTTCCTCTACACAGCATTGTTCGATCCCGCAGTCCCTCGTCTTTTCTCTCCACATTTTTTTTTCTCTACCTCTCCACACATGCATACGTACGTGGATACGTGCACGCCGATACATATCCGTATGTATATGCCTGTAGGTACATATATCAGTCGATATTTCGCGGGGGGCTCTTGCCATTCTTCCTTGTCCTGCATTTTATATACACAGATATATATATATATATATATATATATATATATATATATATATATATATATATACACGTATATGTCGCGGGCGTAGTCACGGCCCCGCGCACCAGTTTCATTGACCGTTCTTCTTCGTCGATCGCGCGCGCGAGCTGTGATATATATATCACAAAGGAAGCTTTGCCGGCTCTCCTCCCTTTCTCTATATTTATATACCTTTCGTTTCCTCTTTCTGTTTCGCATACATACATAGATATACATATAGGCCTATATATGTGTCTGTGTATACATAATACACGGTCACCGCGACGACGACGAGGACAGTCGGTGAAAAAAAAAGCAAAGCCGAACTCCTGCAGGACGCGCGAGGGTGCAATAAAGCACCCTGCCTGTCTTACCTGCATGTTTACATATGTATATATATATATATATATATATATATATATATATATATATATAGATACATTGACGACGAGCACGTAAACAAACTCTGGGACGACGGAACCCAATATATACACGTTACGTGCAGCGGCGGCCGAGGCGCGGTGCGTGCGTAGCGAGCGCGCGCGCTCGGCCCAAGCGGCGGCGCGAGAGGCGGCGCGCGTTTCAAAAGGGGCGCGACGCGACGGTGGCGCCGACGCGCGGAGCCCCGGGGCCCCCCCATCTCTATCTTCGCTCCGCGGCAAACAACGGAGCTCGCTGTCACACGAGCCTGGCGCGCCGCGGCAGCTACACACGCGAGCCGGCGTCTCCCTGCGCCTCCTGTACGTTTTACCTGCGCTCGTTGTATTACAAGGACCGAGGGGACACGGCGATCGTCCCTCGTGTTGTTCTTTATATTAAACCGGTGTATATATAAATATATATATATATATATATATATATATATATATAATTTTTTTTGTGGAGGTTACGAGTGCCGGCTCCGGGATATCGTATATAAATAAAGTGATCGTGGTGGAAGCAGCGAGTGCTACCGTTGTTGTTTATATTTTGTTTTTTGAAAAGTTGTTTGTTTTTCAGTGATCATCGTCACGAGGAGGGACATAAATTGAAGTGACTCAAAGTTATCTGCAGTTGTTACTTGCGACGTTGTTCGCTGCTGTTTTTTCAGTTATATATATATATATATAGATATATATATGTATGTCTATTGTGATAAACGAACGATCATCGTTCTTTTTATCGCGACTGGAAAATAGAGTTGTTGCGCGAAAATTGCGGTCGAGTATATACTTTTTATTTTATTACTCTCGTGCACGCGCGAGGCAGGTGCAATTGCCGCTATAGTTGGTATACAGATATACAGCGTTAATCAGCAGGAGGTGCGCGCGATAGTATAAATAAACTCTATAAAAGAAAAATTTTAAACAAAGTGCGCGCTCGCGCTGTTCGGTTTAACGCCGGTGCAATAAAAAAAAAGGAAAAAAAAACTTACGCCACTCTCTCTCGTTCGTTCTCGCTTT
This sequence comes from Sycobia sp. Sy_11, assembly GCA_018907035.1. Taxonomy (NCBI): domain Eukaryota; kingdom Metazoa; phylum Arthropoda; class Insecta; order Hymenoptera; family Epichrysomallidae; genus Sycobia; species Sycobia sp. Sy_11. The sequence continues at coordinate 3,076,302 of JACCIC010000030.1, forward strand.
TGTCTCTCGCCATATATATATCTCTCTATATAATACATATCGAGAAAAGACAGAGAGAGAGAGAGAGAGAGAGAGAGAGAGACAGGGGCTAGTGTGCATATAGCGTCAGTATAAAACTTTCGCGAGTTTTAGAGGGAAAATTGACGAGCGCGCGCGCCTCGAGCGGACCTCTCTCGTGATCGCGCGGCGATAAAAGCCTTTAAGTGCGCGCTCAATCGTCGAATGATTGAAAAGTCCGGGTGAAAGTACCTATATATAGACGTATACACACACACACACACACACACACACACATATATATATATATATATATATATATATATATACCCCGCCGAAGGGAAGAGGAGGCGGAAGTGGAGGAAAAATTTGCTTCCCACCACCCGGCTCCCACCCACCCATCCGGGCCACGCAGCGCGCCGAACTGCCAGCCGCGGCCGTATATCTGTTTATAGATGCGCGCGCCGTCGCCGCTTCTGCTGCCGCTCCTGCTGCTGCCATCGTCGTCGTCCGGCAGGGGGGCGCGCGCGCACGCCACGGCCGAGGGGCAAATACGGAGGAAATATAATGACCGAAAGTTATGAAGCGTTACGCGGCCCGTAACTCGTGCCGGGCGCTCGCCCCGCGCATCGGCCCCGCAGGTATAGGCCGATAGGAGGAGGAATCGCGCCCGAACAATTCTCGCCCCCCTCCCCCCGCCCCAGCCCCACCTCCTACGCGTCCGCCCTGCCTGCCTGCCCCCCGCGCCCCACCCGCGCGGGCCCGCCGGCTTGCTTTGCATTTCCGGAATTCTGATGTGCAAGGTTCCGACTGGGGACGGCTCTGTGTTGTTTACGTTGCATGTGTTTTTGTGGTGCGCGTCTGTGTAGTGCAGTGGAAGAGAGCGGTCGCGAGCACCGTCCTCTCGAACCGGGGGAAAAAAGAGCCGAATCATCGTCGCAGCCCCCCCCCCCTCGCCGGGGTTGCCGGTGCGAGTTGTAACGTCGAGTAATTGACACGCTAAAAAAGGAAAAGGGACAACGAGCAAAACAAACGAAACAAACGAGATAGAAAACCAAACGATTCAGCGCACCCGGCGCCGCTGTTATACGTCGAGGGCGTTGCTCGATAGATCGTAGCGGAGGTGGAAGAAGGCAATCGAGGGAATAATATACAAGTATATATAATAAGGAGGGCGGCAGCTCGCCGACCGCGCGGAATTCCAATCGACTCGGATTTCCCACGAGCTCGCGCGTGTCCGCGATCGGCGCGCACTCCTGCATCTAAGCATAGATATATATAGGAAGAGGGAGAGGGAGTTGAAAGCGTGTACTCGAGCAAGCGCGCGCAATTGACCCGCGTTGCAGAATTAAAAGGAACTAACCGCGTACCGCGGGTGAAAGTACATACTCGGTGTATTACTGCCCATATACACACACATACATTTATATATAGGTAGAAGCGAAGTGTGTAAGCTAGATCCGAATCTCCCTGGAGGGATCGAGGGAACGAGCAAAAGAGAGAGAGAGAGAGAGAGAGAGAGAGAGAGAAACAGTGAGACAGAGGGGATCGGGAATCAAAGGCCGCGCCTCCACGCTCTCGCGCGCGAGCATACACACACACACACACACACATATATATATATATATATATCAAGGGGGGCCACTCCCTCTCTGCTCTCGATCCGGCTCCGGCGGGGCCTTTTCGCGTGGTTCGCGCACGCGAGACCCCTGCGTACATTATACACGTATACACGTACACGTGCGAGGAGAGGCACGGATATATAGAGACAGAGACAGAGACAGATGAGATAAGTGACCGCGCGTACGGGCAAAGGTGAAAAGGGGCGCGAGTGTGACGATTACAAAAAGAAGAAACGGAAGAAAAAGGATCCATTCTGATCGTCTGGCATCTCGAGAAATCGATCGATGATGATCGATCGGCAGCCTCGATCGCCATACGTATAGATTATTGAGCGCCAAGTGTGTCAGTGTGTCTATGCGTCATACGCGCACACACACACACACATACACACATACACATATATGTGTGTATATAGATACGAGTGCGTCCACCCGGTCTAATTCCCAGAGGACTATAAATCGATCTGATTTCGGACCTCGTACGCAAGGATTATAAGGAATATGTATACATAAGAAGGGGGATTTATTGCGCTGGCGGTTTCGCAACGCTATCGACGAGAATTAGTCTTATCGCTCGGGCCGATCTCGGAGAAAGGGTTCTCCCATATACATACTCCCACTCCAAAAAAAAAAAAAATAAACACACGACCACACTCTTGTCTGGTCCCTATCGTCGTCGTTTGTTATTGTTGTTAATCACGTAGGGCGCGCGTGCGAACCGTGCGAAAATCGTAAAATCAGTTCGAAACCCACCACATATATATAGAATATTAAAAGCTCGTGAATCACGGAGTCGAAAAGCAACAGCGATAGATATATAGAAGGACCGATCGATCGTCCACTCGTTCGCACGGAAAGGAGAAAAGTAATAATGAGCCGCGGGATCGTCCGATGACGATCGGCGATCAGTCATCCCGAGGCAGCGCGGATTCATCGATGGACCCACGATATATCAATGGACATAGCTATATTATGAAGATTCGGTGAACGAGCTCTATTATACATACGCACACACACATACGTATATCGGAGAGACGCTCCATCAAAATCCAAATCGAAAGTCGGATAGAAGAAGAACCGAAATAAGAAAAGGGGAAAGAGCGATAAAAGTGCAGGAGGAGGGCTATTTATGGAAGAAGCAAGCGCGCGCAAAATGACCGCCCCGACGACGATGCCCCGTCTCCTCCTCCTCCTCCTCCCGCTCGTCCTGGCGATCGGCGCCCCGGCCGCGCGGGCCGAGCAGCAGTTCGCCGAGACGCCGGCCCCCTACCAGGAGGTGTCCCAGGGCGAGGACGTCAAGCTGCGCTGCCGGGTGCAGGGCAAACGCGGCCAGTGCATCTGGCAGAAGGATCGGAAACCCGTGGGCATGCACCCGGAGAAGTACGAGTGGGCCGGGGGCCGGGAGGGCGACTGCTCGCTCCTGGTGAAGAGGGCCAGCCTCGACTTCGACGACGGCGCCTGGGAGTGCCAGGTGACGCCCGGCGACTTCATGAGCCAGGACGCGCTGACGTCGCCGCCGGCGAGGCTGCTGGTTAGAGGTACGTATCAGTCGTATGTACGCACGTTTTTACATCAGACTTTTTTTCCAACTTATTCCAAGTCGTATCCTCGAGTAGGAAACTTGGAGATCGATGCGGTTTGACGAAAATCGATGGTGGGAATTGTCAAAAATCGCGTTAATAATAAGAAATTCCGATTGTAGGTTAAGAAAAAAAAAATGTAAAAATTGCTACTAGCAAGACCGGAGCCAAGTCGGCGGGACATCGGAGACGCGCAAATCGCGATATACACGTCGTGTCTTTGAAATTTAGATAAAGAAGACTGTAGAGTGTCACCGTGAGTTTTCGCCCCCGCGAGAACTTTGTCACTTTTAGTTCTCTGCGCCCGGGAGTCCTGGTGTGGCTTTAAGGCAATTCTAAATTCTAACTTGACAGTTACAATATAATATAATATTATATATATATATATATATATATATATATATATATATATATATATTCATTATATTTTGTAACGTACATATTTTGCGTGGAAAACTGATGTTTACACGTCCCAGTTAATCTTGAGACAAATAGAGCGAGTTCCTTTAATTATTACGTAGGAAATCATACAATAAAGAATGAGGTCTCTTGTATTCTATTTGTAATCGCTAATCCTGAATACACTTATAATTCTCGCCAAAATGTTTTCGTCAACTGATGTGAATAATTCAGCACGTACATGGTCCTTATCACTGAAAGTTACTGTATTTTCAGACACTTAGTCAGCCCGGTACTATTACGAGACGGGGAACCTTTTAGAAAAGGGTAGTGCTGGTAAATGTAATAGTATATATGTATTTATCACTGCTGGTCTAGGTACACTTCGATAAAATAAAGGAGGGCAGCTCTTCAATGTACGTTTGTTTTCTTTCGTGTAATAAAAGACGCCCTGGCGCCACCGACAGCCAGTCTCCTAATTTACAGGAGACCAGTAGAACAACTTCCAAAGTTGTAAGAGACGCGCACGATCGATATATATATACATATATATATATATATATATATATATATATATATATATATATATATATCGCTTTCCGTAACCGTCACTGGTCCGTCCAAGAACCGCATCCCGGGCGCGTTTAACGGATTTTCTTGGAAATTAATTCATCGTATACGTCATCTCTGATTTACGAATATAGATATCGCATAATGCAGAATGCCGAGCTATAATCCACCGTGGATGAAACTTTCCTCCAAATTATGCACGCGCACAGGTCAATTTTCAATATCTCGATATGTGGATCAATGGCACGCGCGTAACAGCAGTAATTCAGTATCTATCATATATATATATCTTTGCACAGTTTCCGTTATTGCATTATACGAATGCAGGTGCAATCGCGCGTATATATATAGGATAAGTAAAACAATCGAAAAATAGTAAAAGAATTAGATAACAAATGAAAGTTTACTTTGTAATTATACTAAACTGTAGGATTAAATATGCATGTGTACTACTAATAGGTTTCACTATGCATTTAAATTCTAACGATTTCCACCCCCTCCCCTTACTCTTCCCACTTCGTCGGCCTCGTTTAATTTCGTTACGTAATTCACGAGCAGACCAAAAACGTTCGTTACACAAGTCTCGTTAAAGTTGCATTTTTATCCAACATATATGTCAATTAAGGCTCGTTTTATTTATACCAAATGTATCCATATTGATCGAATTTAAGCATCGGAAGTCATTCAAAGACTTAATATAAAAAACGAATTAAACGTAATTATACGCGCCATTGAGAATAAAAGTCGATTCCTTATTCGATATCAATAATAGAAAAGGTGAATTATTTTAAATAAAAAAAAAAAAAGGAAAAAGTATAGCGCGCGCCCGCAGTTGAAAAATACTCTCCATGTCAGACAGAAAACTGCACTTACCAGGATATCGAACGAACATTGGAAAAAGCATCACCGCGATGCGCTATTATTGGCAATTTTCGCGAAAACTTTAGCCAAGTGCAGTGTACGTGTAGCTATGTCATACCATTGGAAAACAGAAATTTTTGAAGTCGGGCCGTGTAACTGAATTTTCACGTATATATATATATATATACGTATTTATGGCTAGTGTACGTATAAAAAAAAGACTTCCATTAACACGCGAATTAATAAAATTCGCTTCGATGCTTTTGAATATAGTGACATGATTCCATTTAATATAGATACTTAATATACAAGGAGCCCCCACTTCCCTCGGTTTTCGTTTGCCTTTACATATACATACAATATATATATATATATATATATATATATATATATATATATATATATATATATATGTACGGGAAGGATTTTCGTAGGAGAAGGAGAACGAGTGAGGAAGAGCGTGTCCGCGTAAAATCGCTGACGCGCCATCGGGGGCTCTACTCGCTACTCTATCGTATATACATATACTTTATATATATATATATATATATATATATATATATATATATATATGTGTATATGTAGGCTGGTACACCACTCGCGCGAGGAGTGGGCTAAGAGAGATAATCTTTGCTTTCGCGGCTTTTCACCGCGCGCGTTTTATAAAACGTTGGCTTGTGCAATTCTGGAAAGCATTGTGTATACATTATTTCCCCCTCCCCAACCGACAGATTCTGGGCTCTACGTGTACATGGGGCATTTATTGGGCAACACGTCTGAAAAGAATTTCTTCTTTTCTTTTTTTTAACGATCAGTTTATATATATATATATATATATATATATATATATATATATATATATATATATATATATATACAGACGTGTAAATAGGAAATACATTTTTGCGGGTTTAGAGGGACTGGGGGGGGGGGGTCATTTTTCTACTTTGACCCGACGTCGTTGAAGAGATCGTTGCGTGAAAGCGTATTTATGGATACTCTGTGGTGATGATGGTGGTGGTATTATGCATATGGAGGTTCGTGAATCGATGTTTTTCTTTGTTTTCTTTGTCTGCTTTTTTTTGGAAATTTATTGTAAGAGAAATTTATTGTGAGATTTCGATGGATAAATACACGGATAATTGTATTTTTAAGCCGCGCTGAATGACAATGAAGCTATATACAAGTGGTAAAGGACAATTCTATATAAATCGACAATGGAAAAATTATACGCCGACACAAAAAAAGTGCTACATTTGCGCGTACGGAAAGAAAAGAAAAAAATCTTTTAATATATTATCTACCGAAAATTCCGGTAAAATACACATTCTTTACTCTCTCACTATTGAATTATTCTGTAGAAAAATATTGATGCACAGTTCTTTTCGAGATCCTTTTAAGCCTAGTATAAATTTTACGTCGATCGATTTTCTTGTCACTCTTCGAAAAAATATCCATCTCCTCGCCCCCGGTAATTACGGAACAACATCTTTCTCACAACCTTTTTCCCTATATTCCGCAGAGATAATATACATTTGACTAAACCGTGTTATATATATAGAAAGAGAGAGAGAGGGGGGGGAGAGCGAGATGTAGCAAACGCCGGCGAGGACTGCAAAAAAAATCCAATCCGCGAATTACAACTTCGCAGCCTTCGTTTAAAAGTCCACAAGTCAATTTAATGCTACTCGAACGCCACTGCTTCTCCGTAATATCTATATAGGGCGAGAACAGTGTTTCTTTCAGTATATATACACACCGCGACTTCTCGACTGGTGGCTGCAGGACGGGTGGAGGAGGGCAGGGAAGGGGCGGGGTCCGCTCGCGTCATCCGAATAAGCCTCTCATTATCGAGACTCGGGGGAGAAGAAGAAAGAGAGGGAGAGAGAGGTGAGAGACGACGACGACGACGAAGAGGAGGAGGAGGAGCAGGAGGCGGAGGGAGGGAAGAGCGTTATACGCAGTCGAAGTACTTTTTTGCCCCGCTCCTCGCATAAGTTCGCATTAAGTAACCGCGTTGCTCTCTCTCTCTCTCTCTCTCTCTCGCTCTCCCCCTCTCTCTCTCTCGCTCTCCGTCTGCTGTAAATCGAAAAACGCGAAGCGCATAACGCGCGCGCGGGCGCGTGCGCTCGCGCGCCCAAACAAAAGTCCTGTTATTAGTTCCTGGCAGTCTTGGGGCTATATATATATGTATATAGATGTATTATATATATATATATATATATATATATATATATATATATATTCCCCGAGCGCCAATCCGCACACATCTATAGGAGGTCGCTCCCGCGGCGATTTTCTCTCCCCCTCCACCCCCGTTTCTCCGCCCAGACTTTTCTTTTACCTCCTTATTATATATCGATTACCTAAAGGCTCTCCGCGAAGCCGCGAGCGCTAAACTTTCGAGCGAAGCCCGATACTCGCGCGCTAGGTGTATATATACATACCGTGAACGTTAGCGCGGCTCGGCGAGAGGATAGGTTTCGTTCCGGTCATCCATCTCGGTGGGGGCCTCGTGCGCCTTCTCCGAGTCCGTGGAAATCTCGCCTGGTCTCTCTCTCTCTCTCTCTCTCTCTCTCTCTCTCTCTCTCTATCTCTATTGAACTCGCCTGGAGGAAATGCAAAAAGTGCGAGAGAGAAACAGAGTGCGAGAAATTTTATTAAAAAAATGCAACTAGGATGTCTAAAATAGCCAGAATTAGAATTTCAGTAATATAATTACAATAATATATAAAGATAAAACAAACATTACATAATAAAACTGCCGTAAATATTATTATTATAAATATATTAATAAAACTTTTCATAAATGTATAACAATGACAAAGTAAACACATGAGGGAAAATAATTTCGTAAATGTCGAAAGAACGCTAAAATTAACATAAATAATAACATGGAATGTTATATAATAAATCTCCTCGTTCGTTATTGTAGAAAAATCTCATAATCATAAATAAATAAATTACGTCGAAGCGCACGAATGTTGGATTCGCGAATTAATAATGGCGCAACTCGTGGCCTCTTGAAATTAGACGAATTTATTATACCATTTTAACGCGATCAGGTACGAATTATTGCGTCGATATATCGGCCGTTGCATAACGAAAATAGAACGCGAACGTGCAAGAATCCGCCGCGTCCATTGAAAATTTTACGATTCCCGTGCGCGACGGCTTATGCGGCCAATGTTAGAAAACTCGTGAATATGGGGTTGGCTCAGGCTAAAAAATACGCGCCGACTTATGTAAATTACGCGAGTAATGGAGCGAATCGTCGATAAAAATTGAGTCCTGATCTATCGAAAATCATTTCTCACGTAGATTGCCGAAAAATTCCGAATTAATGAAAAAAACGAAAAAAAAACAAAAAATGTTAAATCGCACGTAGAACAAGTATATGAGAACGCAGTCTTGAAAATAAATAATAAATATATATATATATATATATATATATATATATATATATTATATATGTATGTATGTATTCTTTATATATCCATATCTTCTGCATATGGGTTTCGTAATTGCACGAGCCGATACGCTCTTTAACGCGCGTAATTAAAAAAAAAAAACTTTATCGCTTGATTTTGCAATTCTAAAATAAACTATATATGGTATTCCGTAATTCATTTAAATAATCTCTTTTATGCGTTTATATCTGTAATAGCGCACACTGAAACGCAGTGCGCACGCCGGACAAGAACATTGTTTCACTTAATTTTACCGTCATTACACTTGTTATCAATTTTTATTTTTATTTCATACAGTATATATATATATATATCCCGTACGTGGGATTACCGAGAACCGAGAGCGCAAAACGAATTAACCCCGTTCAAAATTCCTCTTTCTTGCATGCCAGAAGAAAGAAAAAAAACATTACGTATTTCTCCTTCGTCTGTTGCCTTCACCCCTATATATATATATATATATCGATGAAAAATTTCTCATTCGCGCTACAATATTCTCTCCATTGTTGTTGTTTAATCTCACAACAACCCGAGGCTTTTGCCTCCCATGCTTATAGCCGGAGTAAAGGGGCTCTTAAACGGATGCTGTTATCGAGACGGATATATACATATACAAATCGAGGGGACGATCCTCAAAACGATCGAGCAAATCTATGTGCGACTGTTGCGATAGCGAATTATCGAAAATTGCTGGCTACAGCTTGCCAGAGGAAAGAGTACCGGAGGTATGGGAAGAGGGCAAGGTGGTCCGATCGGCCGCGGGCGTGCATATTGTTAAGGAGATAGATGGAAAGATGTAGGGAGAAGAGAGAGAGAGAGAGAGAGAGAGAGAGAGAGAGAGAGAGATATTTGTTATCGCAGGGTTCGCTTGGCTGCTCTCGCCTCTGTACCTATGGTGGGCACACGTATACGATGCTTTCCCGACTCTCGTCGCCTTTTTCGCCAGTGTAAGCGAACGCTGCTTTGCTTATACGCTCTATAATACTCGCGGCGGTCTTCTCCACACTCTGATGGACGCTTATTCGCGAAACTGCCTCCGTGTCCGTGTGCACGCGCGCGCGCGCGCGCGTGTGTGTGTGCGTGTGTGTACGAGTATACGTTCCAATTGCCTGTATATGTCTTAGGTATATGTATGCGTATTATATACGCATGTACACCCATCACATCTCGGACGCAACAATGTTTCCCATCAGCCGGGATCAACTTTTGCTCTGTCTCACTTCTCTCTCTCTCTCTCTCTCTCTCTCTCTCTTCGACACATCTCGCTCGCGCCCGATGTTCGATCGAGCGTCGAGGATCATCCTTGCCGCCGGTATAATACATATACATAGGTGCTCGCACCGCACCGCGGGAGAATGGAGTCGTCGAGGAAATGAGATGGGCACCTACTGACACACACACACACACACACACATATATAATGCCGACGGGCTTTCGACGACGCGGGAATCGTGTTAGCGGGCTGGTCTTTCTCGCTTGTAATAGATGGAAAAGATTAAAACGTAAGGAAGGGTCGCGGTCGCTGTCTCTCTCTCTCTCTCTCTCTCTCTCTCGCTCTCCACAGCGAGCGCTTGACGTGTACCTGTCGCGCATATCGAACGACTACGCTCTTATGTACCTCGCTTCGTCCACCGACCTGTTTACTATTCGGTTTATGTCGCCCCGCTTGTCCTCTCAAAAGTCCTTCTTTTTTTCACCGAGCGAGAGAGAGGGAGAGAAAGGCAGAGAGAGGAAGAGAGAGAGAGAGAGAGAGAGAGAGAGAGAGAGAGAAAAGACCCGTCGGCTCGATATACTTTGTCTTTGTCTGTAGTGATTTTTTTTTCGGCTTCTTGGTATTTTTTGCTTTTTTCTCAAATTTTTATTCCCCTCTTTTTTTTACGCTGTCTTGCCCCGTACGCGTCTACTTGGTTTTAAACTCCGCACGGCACGGTTTTATGATTAACGGACTGCAAATCTGATTAACGGAATTTTGTCCACGGAGGGCGTGCGAGCGCGCGCGCGCGCGCGAGGATTTATACGCAACCTCGCGCGCTCTCGCGATAATTCCTATTCGAGAAGATAGAAAAAGAGACAAGGGGGTAGAAGGGCATTCTCGTTTATTACGCAAACGAAGCGTATATTTTTCGAAATCTCGCATATGGATTTATCGCCTTTTTTGTTGTTGTCGTGGCTGTTATTGCGCGGTGCTAGAGTCTTTCGTATAATAGAGGGTTTTTCTTATATATATATATATATATATATATATATATATATATATAATGCGCATAGAATGTGCCGTAATACAGGATGGATTATTGTACTTTCCTTGTTCTTTTCTTTTTCTTTCTTTTTTTTTGAAAACTAAAGTTTTATATAATAAAAAATGATAGAACGTAAAAGTGCATTCAAAGTAAATTTTATATAATGGGAGAGAGTTTCGGATTTGCCTTTGCGCATTTTTTCACGCTCGGTCTGTTCATTCCCTAGAAAGTGCGCTGGCCATTTTATTATATATATATATATATATATATATATATATATATATATATATATATATATATATATAACAATTATAATAATTCAGGAAAAATTATTAATACTTCTTTAGAGTCGTACTTATTGCTGGAAGCTACTTATGTAAGAAATTAACTTCGTTAAAGCTTTCTTTTTTTTATTTCAGTTTTCCTTTTCTCCAGAAATACAAATGAAACTGAATAAATTCCAATGCTCGCCGAGATTAAAATAACATTTTACCGTATTTAATTAGACTCCTCGTTCGCTCCTCGCTCGTGAGTAAAAATATTAGCCATAAGGATTTGGGGAAAGAAAGAGAGAGAGAGAGAGAGAGAGTTAAAGCTTATTTGGAAAGAAAAGCCGGCGTTATTTCAGATCAACAAGCAAAAGAGAAAAAAAAATATCGACCTAGTCAAGATCGTGCCTGTTAAGGTAGCGGATCCCGCAACAAATTACTGTTTGTTTCACGCTCAAATTGATTGGTAGCCTATATCAGAAAATTGAATCGACCGCTCTGTGTGCACTTATTATTATTTTTTTAGCCTTTTCGTTTTTTTTTCATATTTTTTTCCTTCTTTGGTTTTTTCAATAGTTTCCATACACCTATACATCTATATGTATGTAGAAATACAAACAAGATGTTTACCGCGCCTGTGCAGCCGCTCGCAGCGGCACTGTTCGACCGCTCGATAAGCTTCTTATATATTTCTATACATACATACATACATACATACATACATACATACATACATACATATATATATATATATATATCTATATGAGCATCGCAAGAAATCGCCGCAGTAGTGGGGGTAGAAAACTTGTAAAACACGGAAGTTTCACTCAAAACTTTTCACCCTCCCCTCTTCACGTCTACCCAACCCTCATATAGCCCTTTTGGAAAACTTTACGAATTAATCCTTTCTCCGGAACGTTCGCCAATTCCATTTGGCTTGTATTCGCCGTACGTTTCCGGCCTTCCGCGAATAAGCCTGCGGGGCGAGCGAGAGGTCCGGGTGGGACGTGGAGAGGGGATGGACGGAGCGGGTAAGGGGGAGGGGGTCCCAGGCTAAATAATCGGCCATTTACAAAATTAGCCTCTGGAGCGGCACACACGGCGTGACGCGGCGCCGCGGCCTCGCCGCGGGGCGGAAATCTCGGAAAGAACTGGAACGGGACAGTTTCTCCCTTCGTCCCCCTCCCCATCTTACGGCTCTATATATATATATATATATATATATATATATATATATATATATATATATATACATTTAAACCTGGACGCCCGTGCGCGCGCTGTGTTATTTCGCGATTCTTATATTATACGGGCGTTCTCCGAGTTCTCCTTGCGAATGTCGCGCTTATATTATATATATATATATATATATATATATATATATATATATATATATATATATATAGCCGGGTTGAACATTATTAGAGCCTTTGTTCCTTCTATGAGCGAGAATGCGGCCAGCTCGACCGTCGCAAGAGACCGAGCGAGCCAGTTTTGAAGTTATACATTAAGTCGCGCGCTGGCCTCTCCTGTTCTCAACCTTTCGTCATCTAGTTATACGTACACAACTATATATATATATATATATATATATATATATATATATATATATATATATATATATAAATATATAAAACTAGCGATTTCCATTCTTGTATATTTTATATATATATATATATATATATATATATATATATATATATATACGAACGACTATTATACACGCGTGTACGGTGTATCGTAATGGAGACGCGCGCATTCGTATTTCCAGGTTCTAGTTTCTTTTCTTTTTTTTTTTTTTTTTAATATATTTTTTCGCGTTCAAACCCGGTCCGAAGTTTCTCGTCGAGATAAGGATTTTACGAGCAGCCCCCTCCTCTCTGTACCCCCTTCTTCCCGCCGGCCCGTGAACTGCGGCTCGCCAGGGGCAGGCTTTTGCTTAATTCCAGGTGATGCAACGGAGCTGAAAACAACATTGGCAGATTCCTCCAACTCTATATATATATATGGGTTGGAAAAGCTTCTCGTTTTTTCTCTCTCTTTTCTCCTCTTATTTGTTTATTTTCCTTCTCTTTTTTGTCCCGCCCTCATCCTGTTGCCGCCCTACTGCCGCGTCGCGTGTGTTATACCGCGCAATATATATATATATATATATATATATATATATATATATATATATATATATATACACATGCATATAGCTATGAGCCGCACAGCCAGACGAGTAGCAGCGCAAGGGAGACGGGGTGTCGAAAAAAAGGAAGTGTAAGTGGGACGTGATTCGCAGGTGTGCGCGCCAGCGCGTGCTTCGTAGTGCTTTTGCAAGGATTAAGGTTTCTTTTGTCGCTTGCGTAATTGGGCTGGAAAAGTGCACCGTTTGAAGCGGGATGGGGGGAATAATTAGAGGGGTTCGATACGGCGGGGGGGGGGGGCGAATGTGGTGAAGGAGGGGCAGAAGAGGAAGTGAAATTCGTCGTATAGCGATGATTCGCGCTTTATAATTGGATTGCTTTAGTTCGGTTTATCGAAGTTTATACCGGCGAGCAGCTCCGATAGGGGAAAATTGCCTCGCGATACTTTGCGCGGTCCTTCAAAAGGTATTCTATATACATATATACGTTGATATATATATATATATATATATATATATATATATATACATACATCTCTATATAGATGATTGGAAAATTGTATTCCGTCGTTTGTTATACAAAACCCAATGGTAAACTTTATTTCAATTCATTCGATCTCCTGCCAGTAATTTTCTGCAATCCGAGAAAATTCGTTGTCGGTCTGTTTTTTATCTATATATATATACATATATATATATATATATATATATATATATATATATATATATATATATATATTATATATATACATCCCCTATATAAGCCGAAAAGTTCAAAGCGTCGAACAAAAACCAACTTGAGCGCGAAAGTCGAAATATTAATTAAACTTATATAATCTTCGGGATAAAAAAAGGTTCCTAATAATAATAATTAATAACTAATTATTTTTCATTGATTTTAAACTGCCGCGTGTTGGCGCGCGCCGAATAAGAGAGATATTACAATACAGTCGGCGCTCTCTCGCGTATATCTTATAATTAGTTTAGCGAAAATTTTCCATTTTACTATAGGCTATAATTTCCACCCTAATCAATGATAATAATCATTTAAACGGAACCGATAAGTGCGCAGTCCCCCCGCAGTGAACCGCACGCGCGTTCTATAGAGAGCGCTGAAACGCATGTATATATATATATATATATATATATATATATATATATATATATATATAAAGCTATAGAATTACATCAACAGAGAGAGAGAGAGAGAGAGAGAGAGAGAGAGAGAGAGAGAGAGAGAGAGAGAGCGAGAGCGAGAGAAAGGGAAAATTATTGTTCGGTTTCGGAGAACGCCCCGCTCTAAAACATAGACTGATTCCTCGTATAATTATTAATTGGGAAAAGTGGGCGAACGCAAGCGCCGAGCGAACGGTACAACGGATCTCCCCTGTATGCATGTATGCATGTGTGTGTATGTGTGTGTGCGTGAACGCGCGCGTGTGCATACGCGCATATACATACATACATATATATATATATATAGAGGCGCTCGCGAACCGTGCATTAAAATTATTTCCTATGTATCTACAACCTCCAATGGCATTTTACGAACTTCCAACGGTATACATACACACACATACATATATACATATCTATGCTGTATTACTACCCGTCTACCCTCCCTCTCTCTCGCCGTGGCCGCCGCCGCCTCACCTTCTGTCTCTGCACCGTGGCTATAATATCGCTCGGCGCGTTTCGCTGCATTTGGTCTATTAGGAGCATTTTCAATTCACTTTGTGCCTCGGACGTTTTGCGTGCGTGTGCCGGAAGAATCGTTAGCTACACACACACACACACACACACACACACACACACACATACACGCACAGAGACAGATAAACACACGTCCACATGTAGCCGAAGATTATGAACGGAGGGAAAGAGGACTAAGTAATTATCGGACGTTACATGGAGGCGAATATATTTTACGGTCAAAGCTGGCTGATAAATCAAGGGGAATTTGTCGATTTCTACATATATAGCAGTAGGATATATTTCGCCCTTTCAGCAATCTCTGTACATTCAATGGTACAGTGCATAATGTACAGCGAGCGTGAGATTATACAACGATTTACCGAACGAAACGTCATAAGCGGTAATTAAGAAAAGATATATATATATATATATATATATATATATATATATATATATATAATGCGCTGACGTGAGCGCGCGTAAGCCGATCGATTGGTCATAATAATGCATGTGTAATAACCGCGAGCGTGTGTATATATATATATATATATATATATATATATATATATATATATCGATCCTCTTACTGTACGGAGGAGCGGCGCACTCGGAATTATTCTAAGCACACGACAATCAGCGGCTTTTTGGTGGTCCGCGGCTAACTTCGATAAAACGTTATCTTTATTCCTCGCTTTTGAAACCATAGATATATATATAAATATATATATATATATATATATATATATATATATATATATATACATAAATATATATAGCGCTTCGCTGTCGCATTGTATAATTTTCAGGTTAGTATACTTCTTCCTTGGCTCTGTTTTCGAACGGTAAGCGATGCGATCTCCGCAGTAAAGGCTCGATGCGCGCGTCCCGTCGCTTTGTAATTCGAGAATATCGTTTATACAAAAAGGTGATCGATAATTATTAAACTATTGAGATTAATTATCGAATGAAAGACTAAGATTGTATAATTACAGCTCTTCGCGTTCGACCGTACATTTACAATCAGCTCCCGTTTCTCTCACGGCCATCTGCCTCGAACGCGCGCAAAAGTGCGCTAATCGAGTGCGAACGTCGATCTGCTCCGAATTCGGGTACCTGCCGATCTTCATACTTATCGACATCGTCCTCAGCAGCGATGCAATGTCCCGAGCAAACTCGTCAAACGGTGCGCGAGCGATTTGCGCAAATTTCGCGCGTACCAGCTTCGCTCGTGCGATGTTGCCGCAAAAGTTCTCGCTTTTCACCGAATCTGCTCGAAGCTCCGCAGAGTTATAATATCGGGTCGAGCGAGTGAAACAGCACGTTTGTCGAAAGTATGTGCAATAATTTTACAATGCATCCGCCCCTCCCCTATCCATAGAATTATGAATTTCGACATCGCCTTCTTAAACCGTCCATTGGATCCCTGTAGAGTAAAAAAAATCATTTGCTATCGCCCCATCCCTCCGACGATAGTACACGAGATTTGCAGAATTTTTCTCCAGCCGTCACGGGACTGAAATGGTTTGACGAAAATTTGACAATTGACGAGCGGTTGTAAAAACGATTTTCCGAGATTTTATTCGACATTTCCGCTCTCGGAATATCGGGTTGAAAAAAAATATATTCTCGACATCTGTCTTAAAAATTTGATTTACATTTATTTTCAAAAAAAGAAAAAACAACGAAAAATTAAATAACACCGGCACGTGTATTTATGTAGAGAAACATTAAAATAAATTGAACTTCGTTTTTCGAAATAAATAAAAAGTGAAAGATTATTACGTTACAATTGAGTTATACAAATTATTTCCTTCTCAAATTTAATGCTCCCTGCTTTCTCAAGTCAATATTACGTGCTACCTTCCAGTTAGATTCGCTACTGGAATTCTAATAAAAGTAAGACATTGGGATTTAGTAAGATTTTCTTACTCGGTTCCTACAATAGATAGGGGATCGTGCCCGGATTACGTAAGGAAATCTGATGGAAAGAGGTCAAGCGTATATATTTCCTTACGGTACTTTTTCTGTTTATTTTCGAGAAAACTTGTATAACAAACTACTATTATGACAAAAAACAACAACTTTGAACGCCGATAGGGCAAGAACAAATAATCGTTAAAATTATTGTTTTTATATTATACGCAGAATTTCGATAATGCATCCTTGCAAAAAAGAACTAAAGGAATTAAAGAGATCTTCATAGAAATCGCTTTATATGTGTATATATATATATCGACTTCTGGGCAAGAAAAAATTTCGAAGAAAATGAATTCATTTATTCAATGAGCCTCTTGTACGTCCATTGATTTATGGAGATTTATAAAAGATCGGCGTTTTTTGCGGATTATTCATTGGAAATAACGAATAATCGCGTTAGTGCATCCAATCACGGAATTAAATCTTATTGCAAAAAAAGATAAATCGAGTAAAACGACATATATATATATATATATATATATATATATATATATATATATATATATAAGCTCAATTATCATCAACTTATTTTTCTCTCCTAAACGAACCACGCTTCATTCTTTATTCTTTTTATTACAAATATCACGAAATCCCTTCGACGACGTGTCACAATCCGACGGCTGCATATATATATATATATATATATATATATATATATATATATCCCTGCATGCATCAGCTCCTCGCCTCGTCAGCGAAACAAATAATCACGTCGTCGGCCTGTGCGCTCAGCGGAATCGAATCTCTCGATCCGCCGCCCATCCCTCTTCTATTCCCGCAACCCCCCCCCCTCCTCACCACCCGCCACACTCTCGTCACGCAATCTTTCCGGGACACGGATATCTCCGATGTAGCGCGCGGTCGCATCGCTCGCGCAACAGAAAAAAAAAAAGAAATAAAAAACGCAAACCAAAAAAACGAGAGGGACGAACGAAGAAAAGCAAAAACGAACGCGTGCGCGGGCGCTCCCGAGGAATAAAATTTCTCTCCCCCATCACGATAATTGAAAAATCCCGCGCGCGCGCGCGCGCGGTGCTCGCCGACAAAAACAGACGCGCGACAATACCGTCTGCGGCTGCTCGTGCTGCGTGTATATATATATATATATATATATATATATATATATATATATATGTAGATAGATATTTGCGGATATCGCGAGAGCGTGCGGGCGAATGCTCTCCCCGGCTTCGACTCGATTCACCGAACACATCATACGGCGAGATACTGAACATGGAGAGAAAGAGGATTTGGAGGCGCGGAGGGAGGTAAAAAAGGCAATGATAGAGAAAAACGCGCGCTCTGGGACTCCGTATTATATATATATATATATATATATATATATATATATATATATAGAGAGAGAGAGAGAGAGAGAGAGAGAGAGAGAGAGAGATTATAAGCCGTTTCTCTTCGCTAGCAGACAGACACGAACATGCTCACACATGCAAACGAAATATGTAAATGGGGAAAACGTTGAATTATCTTTTCCATATATATATATATATATATATATCTTTGTATATATAGTGCACACCACGGGCGAGAGCTCCGGGCTTAAAGTGCCTCGTCGATCTCCCACGGGCTGGAGATGCAGCGCGCGCTCGGGGAGGATTCCAGCGTGTGCGCGCGACCCAATCGGGGTACGGCGGTAGGAGGGGGATCGAGTAAAAAAGAGACGAAAGAATGAAAAGCCGAGGCGAAATTTAAATTCAAGCGCGCGCGCGCGCGTATATATACACGCGTTAATTGTTTAATGCGTATACCATACATACCTATATATGCACCGGTGACGGCGGGCTTCGAGAGCGAAAAAGCGTCGAGAGTGGAGAGGGGATTGGAGGGGGGTGGGAGGTGGGAGATGAGGACAAAAAAGCCGAACGTTTCCGCGTCAAAAGGCGCGCGCGCTTATACATACGGGAGGAGGCGGTGAAAAATGCGCTCGGCGCGGCGGCACGCTGATATTACGGTCGTCGAAAGGACTCTCGCGCTCTTTTCCCACCTGGGAAAATGTATAGCTGCGCGAGTCCGCGCTTCTATGTATTATATATATATATATAGATATGGTGTCTGCTTTACGTGGCATATATATGTATGCCACAATACCGGCGCGCGGGTATACACGTCGAAGCGTCGCGCAATGCACTATGCATACATAGATACATACATATATATATATACACACACACCTATATATGTATAGAACGCAGACACAACGCCGTGACGAAGAAAGAGAGAGAGAGAGAGAGAGAGAGAGAGAGAGAGAGAGAGTCGTGCGCTAATTACGAAGCCCGGCGCTATTCATTGTCTAAACGACCCTACCCTTCATTACCATCGGGGATTTAATGTTAATGGCCCCCGTCGTTTTGCCAGTCCGCGCGCTTTATACACGCCTCCTATGTGTACGCTCTCTTCCTTCTATCTTTCTGTCTTTCTCTCTCCCCGTGCGTTAACATATATGTATATACGGATATTACATCTATATATATATATATATATATATATATATATATATATATATATATATATATATGTTCCGCGAGCGTGATGAAGCGGGAAAGACGAAGATAAAGCGCGCGAGCTGCACGCATTTATACGCGAAGTCGGGGGGGGGGGGCTGCCGCGCCGCTTTCCGAGCTGCGCGAGCCTCCGTATATGCGCGAACGCGTGAGCGAGCGAGCTCCGATGGAAAGTTAAAGCTTAAGCTAAATTATATTACCCCTAATGGAATGAGAGAGCGAGAGAGAGAGAGAGAGAGAGAGAGCGGGAGAGAGCGAGAGCCTCCGCATGATTTCTTTTCTCCTCATACAGGCGCGCTAAGCGCCCGACGCGACGGAATGCACTCTCTTGTCTATTATATTCGGACGTTTTCGTCGAGCGCGCATGTACATATATAGGTATATTGTACATAGCTTTCTATATACGTACACCTCTTCCGCAATACGCGCGCCGTATATATATATATATATATATATATATATATATATATACACGTGTAGTCCCGCGGGTGGCTGCGATGCGCCGCGCCGAGGACGGGGAAAAAGTTTATCGCGGGTAAAAAGTCTCTCCCGTGTACTTTGCGCTCATAATATGCGGAGAGCGCCGGCGACGCGCCGCGAGAGCCCGCGCGCATGCGGCAACGCGCGTCGCGGCGTGTATTACATTATAGAGTTATAGCGCCGGTAAGAGTCTATGCTGTACACACACAGACGCGCTCGCGCCCGCGCGCGTCTGCATGGGTAAGAGAAGGAAAGAAAAAGAGCGAGAGAGAGAGCGAGAGAGAGAGAGAGAGAGTGAGTGGGGAGAAAGAGGCGCGCGGGAGAGATAATTTATTCCGCGGAGGGTGGGCAAATCCTTTTCTCTTTCTCCTCTCCTTCCCTTCGCTTTTTATCGCTGGCTCGCCCGTCCGCCCGTTCGGCCGGGCTCGCGAGATGAGCGGGAATTATGGGTAATTACAGGGTGCATTTCGCTGCTGTCCTTCGTATTAAGGGGGATTTTTTTCTCTTCCCGAACCGTTGCCGTTGCAACGCGGAGAGCAGAATGGGCGGAGGGGCAGGGGGCTTTTACAATACCTGAGCTCATCGCTCCTCGACCGCCCGCGCGTTCCCCCCGCCTCTCTCTCTCTCTCTCTCTCTCTCTCTCTCTCCTCACTCACTCGCCCTCATCCCTCACCGTCACTCCTTCCCTCTCTCGCATACAGCATCAGGGCCAATCTTTGTTGCGCTCCAAGTTCAAATTCTTCTCGGCATTACACATTATTCTCCCTCCCACCCTTCTTTCCCCCCCCCCTCTCTCTCTCTCTCTCTCTCTCTCTCTCGCCCTTTCGAATCTATAATGCATTTTTGGCCTGGAAGGTATTTAGCAAGAGAGTGAGAGGGATAGGAGGGACTTCAGAAATCGGCGAGTCAGGTGGTCCGCGCATAATAAGCCCATAGGCGCGAGCGCGCACGCCCGCGAGCCTGCTCCCTATATATATATATATGTATGTATTATGCATATCCTGGGAGCAGATGACTTTTCATTTTCACAGCTTTATGCGGCATATTACACGGTTCGAAGAAGGGCTGTCGAAAATCGGCGAATCACGCGCGCCAAGTGGGTATCAAATATATGTATATACACATATTGTCACCTCTTTGGAGATGACAATATTTATATATTTTGAGTTCATCAACGAGTGAGCTCCAAAAAAAATGGACTGTCATTCATCTGGTGTTTACTCACGGTTATGGCAGACTTGTGTAAGAAAAATGCATACGCGAATAGAAGGTGTGTTTGGCAATCAGGTAACTTGTTGGAAAAAAGTAGGATTGGTATTGAACTATGTTTACTAAAAATTTTAAAAATCTCTACCTCGTGCAAGAAAAATACGGATGCGTAAAATTGTTAATATTAACATAAGACGCAAAATTAAAAATCTACAGAAAAAACGAATATTGAGATATATCCGGTCATAGAAAATGTAAAAGAATTGCGGAAATGAAGTTTCGATAATGAAACCACACTTTTTCCTATAGAAGAATTGAAAAAATGCATTGCTTTTTTCCACTTACTCTGCCAACCGCTGAATCGGATTGATATTTGAAAATTTTCCAAAATAAAAAAAATTAAAGAGAAAGCAATATATTCGTCCTGATGATTCGCAACGAGTACTTCAATGCCACGAATATGCATATTCCAACGTCTTCTTATGCCCCTCTACATGAGCTTCGAATAAAAACAAATATAATTTTTGCGGTAGCGCATTCTCGCCCGTTATTACACACACACACACACACACACACACACATGCACGCGCGTGCGCGCGCGCATATAGTGAATCAATTTTCTTTTTCCATCCGGGCCCGAGGTTTATGTCAGATTTATTACTGGTGGGAGACTGGAGGTGGAAAATTTGAATAATGCATTAGATAATCCATATACAACCGAGAGAATCAACAAAAGTATCGATGTGCTCACATTAATGTTAAGTAAATTGTTTGAAGTTCGGTGACTAAATAATTTCTGTGTTTACACAGTTTGCGGCCATGGGAATCGTCGAAAATTGAGAGAGAGAGAAGAGAGAGAGAGAGAGAGAGAGAGAGAGAGAGAGAGAGAGAGAGAGAGACAACGAGAGAAAGACAAGCAGGTACAAACGACTATTTTATTTAACCGACCATCAATTGGATAATACCCGATATTTACTCCATTTACAAGTAAATTAATTAAAAACAAGGAAAACATTTATCAATCTCATACAGGCATTGATACAATATTTCCATTTAGCTTTACGTTAAATTATTGAAAAGCCTTTCGGGAAAATAGAGCAGAAAAATTTTTAATTCCGACGAAGTGTCTTTATAGAAAGTATCGATAACTCGAAACAAAAAAAAGTCTAGCTGACAAATTGAAAAGTTTTCCTTCGAACAAAAAAGAAAAGACAAAAAAGTATACGGCACTCTAAATTTGAAATAAATTACAAATTTTTTCCGCTCAAGAAACACGTCACTCGTAAAAATCACGATATATATGAAAATGACGAGAAGCTTCGACGGAAAGTAATTTCTTCAAAATCTGTGTAATATTCGAACGTTTTATATACTCTAGGAGATGCGTAAAATATTTTCCGAATTTATTTTCGTCCGCGCTCGGACCTACTCGATTCCTAATGAATTAAAGATTTCGAAAAATCACTCGACCACAGTCCGCGCCAAGGCCCCGAGTTTTCCGTGTTTTCTCTTTTCCGAACTTGTTTTTGTCTTTCTCTTTTTTTTTCTTCTTCGTTTTCTTCACCGAGCCCGGAGATTTTACGACTATCGAAAGATGAGCTCGCGGATCCATAAAATTTCAGCATTTTCATGGGTACGTGTAAAATCCCGAGGAGCATTTCCTGATTTGTCTCCGCTGTCACAAATAAAACGAAAAACATTACCTACACATACAATCGCGGGCGCACGCGCGCGCATACACACTGTGTAACGTAGATGGAAAGCAAAAGGATTTTATACGACGTGTATCTCAGCATTTAATTTTACGGGGATATACGTTACAATTCAAAGGGACATTATTTATATACATACACACATAAGCATATATATATATATATATATATATATATATATATATATATATATACATAGATATATGTACATATTATATGTAAGCAAACTATATTCTCGATCATTATTATACCCTATGGATTATTCCGTGCGATATATCATGTCGTTCATCGCGCTTTTTCGGCACTAGTATACATTTTAATAGGGGAATTATTTAAAAAAGGCGGCACCGGAAAAAACGAAGGTCTCGCGTCCGATTTTGAATTCTCTATGACTCGCACGAATACATTATGTACCTGTAATGTACGTAAGTTCCACTTTTTCCCCAGCTTATTATGAGTTTTCTCATTCGAAAAAGACGCGCGGCCACAAATTGAGTGTATATATATGTATATTTATGGCATAAAATAAAACGCTTAAGTTTCCGTGTAACAGGTACATATATATATATGTACCTCCTGAAGCTATTATAGTATAGACGTCGGAATTCCTCAACATCGTTTCTTCGCCTGCAACTGCACGCACACACACACCACACACACACACACACACACACACACACACATACAGCATCGGCGGTAGCGAAGAGACACCTCCATAAAATTAAAAACATTTTCCAAATCTCTCTCTCTCTCTCTCTCTCTCTCTCTCTCTCACCATACGCAACCGATATGCCTATAGGCAAGTATATCCGCGCGCCGCATACCAATGGTATTCTTAATTTTTTCTACATAACACACACCCATGTGCCGTTCAGCGTGAATTTTGTGTTACGAATGCATTCTGTCGTATACGGTGGCATCGTGTTTGGCTCTCTCTCTCTCTCTCTCTCTCTCTCTCTCTCTCTCTCTCTTGTGTGCTCGCGCGCGCGTGTTGATGTGTGCTCGCGTGCATCTGACTGAGTGTGTAAGCCAACAATCGGCGCGCGTCAGCAGAGGAGGGGGGAGGGGCGAAAAAGTAAAATGGTGAAAAACGAGGGCCGATTTCTCATAAGATTTCCACACAGGTGATGCTTATTACCATTCCTTGCATATGCAGGCGGCAGCCCGGTAGCGGCGAAGGCGACGACGGTGTAAATTAGCTGTCACTGAGTCCCTGCATTATTACCCGAGATAAATGGGGATACCTATTTATCACTGATTATTATATATGTAGACTTCCAGATATTTCCAAGTATACTATCCATGCATTATATCCAATATTTCCAAGATGAATGCCTAATACACGCCCGTATATACGTGCTCGCGCGTATTCGTATATACATCCACACACACATATATATATATATATATATATATATATATATATATATATATATTTGGACGATTCCATGACAACCGGAAACGACAGTTTTGTTTAAAAATGTCTTGTTCTGATTCTCTGAATAATCGTGCTTTTTTGTAGATGTTTTAAATCATAATTTTTTCGAACGATACATCCAAATTTGGAAATATATTCAAAACACGATTTTTGTAAAATATTGATTTTATCGACTTCAAATGGCTTAAAAACGGCTCGTCTGACGCAACAACTTTAAAACGCAGCTACACCGAAGATGTTTATAATTCTCTACTTAGGTATAAGAAACTAGATGACGAATTCAGTGTAGATGAAAAGAGGTTACTTAAATTAAATTCCAAATATAGACGCGATGTTCATCCATTATAACGAATATTGTCCTTGTTATTTAATATTAGTAATTCTCTCAAACTAATTTTGTTGAAAGAGCGTCTGTTAATCTATATAGAAATATGGTTTTTTCTCTTCAACATCGGACTCGAAGAAGGGCATGTATTTTAAGCAAAAATCAGATTACATGAATTTTTATCGTATTTTATAGCATTCGTAAATGTTTTAGTTATCGTTACTTCGATAGTAATTCAGAAACTGTACGTTGAAGATGCAAAAAATTCTGAAAGTATCGTGAAAAAAAAATCATCCGACTTCGCGATAAGCCCAACTTGATTATTAAATGATCAATACGAATGTAGCCACGAAAGTACCGTATGCCGAAAATAGAAGACCCTTACATCCTACAACTCGACAAGACTCACAGTTACCTCATTAAACAAATCAGCACCAAATATATCGCCCATCCGTCGGATCCTCTCGTGATAATTTTTTAATTTTACTTACTGAACGAAAAGTTTTTAAAACAACATTACTTATAATGTTATTACATTACTTATATTACTTACACTTTACATTACATTACTTATACGTTCCCGTCTATCTGACGTAATTCGCATCTATAAGATTTTTTTTAATTTACCGCCACTCACAATTTTCGATACATTTGGGTCTGAACGCTCTTCCAAACAAATTGACGTCAGATTTACGTAAATGCACGAGTGCCCAAAATTATACGGTTCGAAAAGAAAAAAAACTAAGCAACATTCGGGATCATTCACAGGCGAACGAGATAAATAGATCGGCAAAGTTTGGAGGAACTTTTTGTTTTTTTTTTCCCGTTCCCATGGACTCTTGATCGCCCGTATACAGGACTGTATATATATACACGTATATTATGATATGGTACTTTGTCGTCGTGCGACTCGATCAATCCGTGGGCCTGTATGCCCTCCTACAAGTCCGGATACGTGTGCATATACCATGGGAATCGGCGGGGTAGCTCCCTCGGAAAAACCGAGCAGCTCGGCATCAGGGCCGTACAATGGCGCCGCACAGCGAGAGTACCGATCTTATGCTTAAATAATCATAAGCACCGGCGCATTGTGTCGTGAAAAGAGCGCCATGTGCCCTGCAGGGTCGGCTGCATCTTTACATATACGTATATACATATACATATATATACAGCGGAAAATGGACACAATTGGACATCGATAAAACTATACAAGCCCCGGGGTGCGCTGAATAATATTCCTTCCCTATACGCACGCATGTATACTTATAGGGGTTCCTCGTTAATTCCAAAATTTTCCCTCGCAACCCAAGCCCCTCTAACCCCACCCCCCCTGCTTCCCCGTCGTTGGTAATAAGCCCCGGTTTCCGCCTCACCTTCGGTTCATTGCACTATTATAAACGAGCTGCAGGAGGGAGTACAATGGGAGAGTCGATAACGCCGCGGCCCAGCGCGGAAGAAAAAAATTCTTTATTAGCTCGCATTATTATACGGACCTGGGCGCGCTTTTCACGCTTATACCGTACGCGTACGCGCACGGACGCCCGCGCACGAACCAGAGAGCGACGATAAATATTCAAAAGGCCGAAACCTGCGTGCTTCGTCTGGTCGTCGTTGTCGTCGTCGTCTTCGTCATCCTCGTTCCCATATAGATCAGGAAAGCGTCAAAGTCGTCCCTCTGTTCATCTCTCTCTCTCTCTCTCTCTCTCTCTCTCTGCAGTCGCCCCCGCGCGCGCTCACGCACGCATAAAAAGGCGAAGCTTTTCCACGCCTGTCCAATATTACCCACATCCGAGGTCTATAAAAGCGCGGACGCGCATTCTTTACCTCGCCTAAAAGGTAGCTCGTATATATATATATATATATATATATATATATATATATATATATATATATATATATACCCAAGCAAATAATATATAAAAGCCGTGGCGCGGTGCGCGCGCGGATGTTATATATATATATATATATATATATATATAGAGGTTGGTGAGCCATATTATAGCTTTTGACACATACAGAGCACGAGCCGCCGAGGCGTTGGCGGCTCTCGGCGTGGCCGCATTGTGCGCCAAAGCGACAGCCTTCTTCTGAGCTCGCCGCCATCAGGTAAAGGCGACAGGCGAGTATAAGAGACAGAGGAAGGGGGAGGGGGGAAGACGGAAGATTGACGGACCGCTCCCGCGCGCTTTATTTCCCCCCTTTTGTCCGGGCGCGAGCACGGCTTCGTTCACGGGCTAAAAGTGTTGTTGTTGCAATATATATATATATATATATATATATATATATATATATATCGATATATATATATATATATATATCGCTCACCTATCCAGCTTCACGTTCACTGCGTCCGCTGATACTATTATAGACGCGAATATAGATGGATCTTGCTTGCGGGTGTTTATTTATGTACGTATAGGTTACGCCGATCGCTCTGCGAATTGTGGGGGGATCAGAAAACGCTGACCCGAGCGATGTGCGGCTCGAATTTCTTATGTGCGCGACAGGAGGAGGAGGAGGAGGAGGAGGAGGAGGACAAGGACGACGGCAACGGCGTCGATGGCGAGCCGAGCGAGGGATCCATTGTCTCTCGCATAAACTCGCTCCTCTCGTTTCCATTTCAATCGGGCCCCGAGGTTATACATACGCGCGCGCGCACACACACACACACACGCACACATATGCAGACAGTTGTCTCGGAACTATTTATTATTTCTTTAGAGGCCGAAAGACGGACGTATTATAACGCACGCGCGTGACTGACAAAATTCCATCAAATTCCCCCCGCGGACCATGCGCGCACACCTGAGAACTTTTCACGCACGCGCGAGCGCGCGCGCGCGCACGCCTGGAAGAGGATGCTTTGTGAACTCGATAATTAGCCCGATTCCTATTCCGCGCTTTATCGCTCGCCCTTTCCCCCCTTCCCCCCTCGCTTAAAATCCGAAACTGTGTCGACGACACGCGGCAAAGCTCCGAGCTCCGTATATATATATATATATATATATATATATATATATATATATATATGTATATGTATATACCTACAAATGTCGGAACCGCAGGAGGTGGAGGTAATCCTTTTTCGGGGACGAGGAGCAGGAGGGGGGGCAAGTCGTCGCGTCGTCTTGCGGCAAGCGCTCCGGCTTTCCGGGCTTATTGAAAGTCTATACATATACATATCTGTGTGTGTGTGCGTGTGTGTGCGCGTGCAGTGCACGTATAGAGAAGACATTTTCCGGAATAGGGAAGCGAATGGGGGCACCTTACCGAAGGGGCAGGTGGACGGAAAAACATAAATGGAGCTGATGGTTGAAAGGGGCCGGTATATATATATATATATATATATATATATATATATATATATATATATATATATATAGTATCTATATAATATATATAAAATACCTTTTTCGTAGAAACGACGGGACACGTATAAAGACGCGTTGGAATGAAAGAGTTTTGTGAGCATGCGCGTTTGTGCGTTGTGTGTCGCGTGAGCGCCCGCAAAATGCAAGGCTCTATGGTACTCGTATGCGCGCGACTGTGTGCGTGCGTTTGTGTGTTTATGTGCGTGAATACATGGAAGCCGTATAGTACGGGATGTTTTTTAAAAATATCGAATGGAATGCATCGCGTCGAAAATTTTGATCGACCTATACGCATATAGCGAAAATCGATCGCGTGCGTTTGTTGTTGCTGTTTATCCTATAGAAATTTTTCCATAGCCCCTATTTTCCAAAGACAAAATGTATTTATTCCTAAAAAAAAGCTAAACACACGACTATATAGCTTAATCGGATAAACTACCAAAAAACACCCACTCCGTACTTTTTATAAAATTCGTGTACTTTTTTTAAAAAGGGGGACACTGATTACAAACGTGTAGTGGTTTTTGGCGGAAATTGAATTTTCACGTTGAAATCCATAAGAATGAAGATTTTTTGAGCTTATTTCGGAAAATAGTGAAAAATACTCAAACGCCAAAAAATATATTTCAAGCAAATATTGCAGATCTCGTTATAAAAGAACGATTTTCTGGTTTGCGTAATTATTTTTTCTCTGCGAACGGGTTTTCGTGGATCAAAATTGCAGAACTATTATAGAGCTGTATGTAAAAAGTTTCTGATTTTTCACAATTCGTACACAAACCGCCGATATACTTTAGGAGATCCCGAAACGAAAATGTTAAATCATTCTCCAGAAATGTTCTTGGCACAGGAAAAAGGTTGTGGAACAAAGAACATGCATTTCGATCAGATTTACGACTATTGTTGGAATTTTTTTCGAATTTTTCGTAGTTTTTTCGCTTTAGTCGAATTTGAAATACGGCGATTTTCATGGGTTTTTGTGAATTCTGACATGAAAATTCCATTCCCATGAAAAGTAATTTTGATATTGGTAATCGGTACTTCAAAAAAAAAAAAAAAATAAATAAATATACAAATCTTCAACAAAACTGCAACTGGGTGCTTTTCGGAAGTTTATCCGTTTAGTCTTCAATTTTGCCTTTTTCTCGTAACTCATGACTTTGTAAATATACATTATTTCACAAATCGCTGTTTTAATTTCAGCGCAACTTTTTTAATCGGATTTCATCACTGAAAACGTGGCCTTTAATTTAATGATTATCTTTTGAATTTAAAAATTTACATACGTTAGCGAGGACATTGGAGTTGCACGCAAAGCAAGCCGGATAATTATATTTAATGAATTTGAAAATTACAAAGCAGTAAAGCTGACCTCTTTCACTTTAAATAAAAAAATAAAAAAAGAAGAAAAAGTAAAAAGAATCAGCTTTCTACGTATCTACAATTTTGCCCTGCAATTCGAAAGCATTTTAATTATACGAGGTTTTTACACACAGTATAAACAATAGAAACCAAACCTCTCTTATGGTTACTGTCAATTTTACTTGTTATCCAACAAGCCTTTTCTCATTTTGAATATCACTAGAAATTGTACGCTTCTTTGCAAATTTTTAATCACTAAAGTCATAACAGTTCATAATAATTCAGAACAATCAAAAAATGAACTTTGACTATTGAAGTACACTTGTCGTGGGTTTCATATACGATCCAAAACCTAGCATAAGAATCAAAAACTTGAATTTTCCAACCTTAATTTAAAAAAAAAAAAGAAAAAATTTCGGTCGTTTTTTTATCAAACTACGGCATTAAGCGGATAAATTTGAGAATAATCTAATAATGCGGCCGTTTTTTTAGTCGGACATACATAATTGACTTCCCAATCGAGACGAGTTTTCAGTTCCGTTAAAAAATTTTATTCGTACAATTTGAATAATTGTCATGCACATTATAACCATATATACCTATATATGTATAGGATATATATATATATATATATATATATATATATATATATATATATATAGAAATTCATGGTAATTTGGGTAATCGGGCACGTGCAACAATTAGCTTATCGGTCTCCAAATTTATCGCTTTCCATTTCGAAGCCATTTGAATAATGTTAATCTTAATGCGAGTGTACAACTTATATGTCAGGAGAAATAAATTATCAATCATCAATGTCAAATAATCGCGAATAATACTTAGGAGATCTATTATATATATATATATATATATATATATATATATATATATATATATATATATATGCATAACGTATTCATTGTTCCATCAAACTTCAACGGATTCGCAATTTCCTCTCTCCTCCGTCCCTCTCGACCATTTCACCCCATCTCACTCTTTACCGCAAACATTTCTAAACGCGCACCCGACTTCGACACACACACACGCACACGCATACACACAGATACTTGGGAGTATATAGATAACGTCTCCGAATCGTAGGAAGTTCACTTTCAAGTTAGCAAAAGCCGGGCGCGATAGAGAATTTCGACAGTCGTTAAAGCCGTGGGCATTTAAATTATTCAGGTAACAGTCGGCGAGAGCTTGGCTCAAATGTTGATCTAAAAGTACAATTGAGCAGATTCCCCGGGTGTGTATATATATACATGAGCTCGGGGATCTTATATGGAAATCTCTCTAAAAGAAACGAGAAAATGCCCCTCGATCTGCCTCTCGCTCTCTCTCTCTCTCTCTCTCTCTGTCTTCCTTCCTCTTTATTCCAACTCCGGCGCATGCAAGTATCTAGAGAAGAGCTACTCAGCAACGGGGCGGCGACTCTCGACGCGCGCGCTTTTATCCCTTTCCTACTCACTCGGTCCCGGTCTCTTTTCTATCGATGATGATGATGATGTGTGTGTGTGTGTGCGCGCGCGTGTGTGTGTGTGTGTGTGCGCGCGTGTGTGTGTGTGTGTACATTTCAATGAAAAACCGATATTTAAACGAATGCTTTAGCGGGTCTTTATTAGATCGCGCATACATATATAGGGGGAACAAAAACGGAATTCCGAGCAAAAACTCGGTAAGCCTCCAATTCAATAATAACACTTCCGTGCGCATTGTTGCGCGTTTCGCACCCTCCCCTAACAGCGGAGAAATCCATCAAAAACTTTCTATGCGGCCTGCTATATATACGCATAGATGTATAGGTATCTGCGCTTTAATTAAACCAGATCGAACTGTGTATCTATATATATATATAACTTTCATCCTAACGCGCTCCCGGCGCGTTGAATTTTCCCCATAAATCCGACCCCTGGCCCTTTTTTTCAAAAATTAAAAAAAAAAAACGAGAAGAAGAAGAAGAAAAAACGTAAAGGTAGAACGGAAGTAAAATAAAGGAAAAAAGCCGTTCCTCGATTCTATGCGCGAAAGCCCGGTGATTTCAGCGCGGCAGTATACTACTACTGCAGCTCCCCGAGTGAGTAATTATACTGATTAAACACTTTAAGCCAACCCCCCCCCCCTCACCACTCACGCTCTCAGTCCCTTTTTCTTGTATACCTCGAGTCCCGTTAAGAAACAACTGTTATATATGCAATTCGTGTCGATAGCGCTGAAAAGACTTTTTAACGACTAGTTACATGTACACGAACATATGTATATATACACGCACACACAAAATATATATAACCACTCTATGTAGAAATAGAGATTAAGGTATTACACCTATTGAAAAATAAGCAACAGTTGGTCAATATTTCGCGTAACCGGTTCGTTGTATCCACGACCGAAGGGCCAAAACCATGATTAATTTTAAGGCTTTGTTATAAATGTATAATCGCGAGCAATTAGAATCCTCCTTCACCCTCAGGCCACCCGCCCAACCCGAATTATCTCGCCTCGCTTTCGCGAGTACATAGATATAGATTATAGGTTATATAAAAAAAAAACATAAAAAATAATAAGCCTAGACGCAGAGCTAACCAGAGCTGATATATATATATATATATGCGTGTGTGTAATTCACAAAGATATAGAAAAAGAGTGAAAAATCCGCTATGAATGGGAGAACGTCATTGTCGCGAGTTTTTTATTTGCCCGAATAAAAGAGAGAGGAAAAAGAGGAGAACCACGCGAATTAAAGTACATCGACGTTTCTCCCGTTTCGTCTTTTCCCCATCTCCCTGCCCCACCCGCGTCGTATTCCAGGCTGCTTATACGCTCGACGAAGCGTTTTACGTATATACACTCCGGCGGCGGGACGGAAGGGCGTTGGGAGGGGAGGCGGTGGCCGGGCAGGGCCAAGGGGCTTTATTACCACGACGCGAATTCTTGTATATAGTAAAAAAATTTATCGCTCCGCCACTTGGCCCATCCCTTCTCGGGCCCGCGCGTTTTTTCAATAAAAATAAATAAACGTCCCACCCGCGCGGCAGGCGTGGGCTTCTGTATTATGTATACAGATCTGTGTACGGGTACATACTATATATATGTACATGTATACGTGTGTGTGTGTATATATGTGTAATATATATATATATATATATATATATATATATATATATATATATATATATATAATGCAATGTTTTTGTCGTCCACCCGAGTTAGTGCGGCCTGGCCACCCACTCGCCCTCCGCGTTGCATGCCCGGCGCCCTCGACATGCAGTTTTATGAGTAATACGTGTCCCGAGTCCTGGCGGGTGAAAGGATAGATGTTAAAGCTATATATATATAAAGAGGGAGAGTCGCCTTACGCTCTGCTTCGACCAAAACCCCCTGTATTATGTACATGCATATTATATGCGCGCCCATGTGTGTGTGTGTGTGTGTGTGTACATGTCACTATACTATATATACGTATATATATATATATATATATATATATATATATATATATATATGTATATATATATATATAAAAATAACTATGTATTATATATACCATATATTATATGCACCGTCTCTATATCTATATATACACTGAAACTCATCCTCTCGCATCGTTTGCTTCTCTGTTGCAGTGAAACCGAGGAAGCCGCAGCTGGAGTACAACAGCGCCCTGCTGACCACCGGGCTGACCCTGCGCGAGGGCCAGGAAGCCACGATATCCTGCGTCTCGAGATACGGCAATCCGCCGGCCCTCATAAAATGGTAAATGGCAATATTACGAGGCTTTTAACAAATCTCCCGCGAGCTCCCTGATGTCGTTTCTTCTTTTTTCCTTTTTATATTTATATATATATATATATATATATATATATATATATATATATATATCTTTTTTTTCATCGTCGTCGTCTCTTCTCCTTCGATTTTTTTATCTGTTTTGATCTTTTTTTATGTTTCATATATATACATATATATGTGTGCTGATGCGGCAGTGCTTTTAAAACTCCCGGACCCAGCTCCTTTGTCTTGTTATCCGACGTATATACTATATATCTATGGCGATATTATTGATACTCGAAATTCCACGCTTACTCCTATTAACAGCGCTACTCTATAGTACGATCGAGAAGCTAAAAAGGAAAATTGAAGCCTCCTCCGTGTGGCGTGTATTAACATCGACGAGTCTATTGGGAGGGAAAGGCGTATATATAATATATACCTATCATATCAGGGATTCTTCCTCGCCTTCTTCTCCCCCTCCCCCTTCCCGCCGCGCGCAAAATTCTCAGGAATGCCTCGCGCGCGCACGTGGATGATGGAGCTATGGGGGGCGCGATAATAGGGAGAACGGACACTCCTCTTTATCTGTCTCTGTCTCTCTCTCTCTCTCTCTCTCTCTCTCTCTCTCTCACTCACTCACTCACTCGCTCGCTCACTCACTCTTTTCGCGCCCGTCCTATATTACGGCCGCGTTAAGACTCCTTTTTAGCTTTTAATGGCTCGCGGGACCGACCGGCCGTGCGCCCGACCGCTCGCCCGCGCCCTATATACGAGAGAAGTTTATATGTATATATAAGAGAGGTTTTATCGCTTTACGGCTCGATCCTCCTCCGTTTCCTTTTCATTTTTCTTTCTTTCTGTTTTTTTTTTTGTTTTTGTTGTTTTTTTTTTTTATTATATTGTATTTTGCTTTTTATATTTTACTCTTAACCTTAACCCTACCTCTATCTCCTTCGCGCGCGCGCGCGTGCGTTTTACTCTTGTAAAGGCAAAAGGCACGCAAGGATGTATCTATAAATATTATACGTAAGGCGGTATAGTATAAAGAAATAACGAAATACGCGTACGCGCGCTTATATTCACCCCGTACAGGCGCGCGGGCGCACACACACATATATAATAAAAATAGTTCGCATTTCAATATAAAACTGTTACAATATATATAGGGAGTTTAATGGTAGGATGGAAGGGGAATAGAATAGATGGATGGAAGAAAATAGAGAATATATATATATATATATATATATATATATATATATATATATATATATAGACCGAGGATAACTTTACAAGAGACACCGGCTGCGGCGGCGCGGTCTTGCGTCTTTTGGCGCGCTTTTCTTTAATTATACAATAAATGCCCGGTGAGCCGGTGCCGAGCGACGACCGCCACAGCCGCGGTTTATGAGAGTAAAATATTATGAAGCCGCGAGAGTCGCGGAGTGGCGGGCGCGCAGCGGGGGCGGCGGTGGGCAGTTAAAAGTTTTAGCGGCGAATCGCGCCGCGCCGGGCCATACTTTTATTTGGCCAATATAATGTAAAGGGCGTCCCCGGCTCGCGATATATATATATATATATATATATATATATATATATCGACGGACAGATAGATATAAATGCGCTACTGAGAATATCCGCTGTGGAACTGTGTTATAAAAGAAAGAGGGGGGGGGGTAAAGGAAGGGAAAGTCGTTTGCTACAATATTGGAAAAATACTTCGACCGACCTGACTTCCATGGTTGAAGCGCTGGATTCTGTCACTACAGATTACTCTCTCTCTCTCTCTCTCTCTCTCTCTCTCTTTCTCTATCTTTCTTGGATCTCTCAAAAATACTATCAATGAAGACATGTATATGATTAATGTCTTTTTATATAACAACAAAATAACATATCTACATGCATTCTGTATTTATGACAATAAATAGAATTTATTGCCCTAGCGATATGTAGTAAAGACAGACAAAAATAAGTACTAGAAAATAAAAACTGTCAAATAAAACACAATATATCAAGCTCATAAAGCTATCTAAATAATAATTACAATTGAGGAAATAATTTTGTAGAAACAAAAAATTCCAGTTCGTACAAGACGGTATTTCCATAAACATTGAATTCAATCAACAATACTATTTATTAAAAATAAACCAATATACATATATTTTATACTCAATATTTAATCAATCCTGGTAAATAATTATGGAAACTTCAGGCATAAATAATTTACTAATGCAATAAATAGTTAATCGCTTGTATATTAAGCAACGAAAAACCTCCTGAAAATCTCTAGGATAAAATCAAGCCAATTTCCGTTAATTTCCCGGAGCTTTTTTTTACCATGCATGTGCGGTGCTAAACGTTCTAAGCGCGGCCGAGAGTTACACGAATGCACATCTATACCTGTATTAACGGGAAAAATAAATAGATGTCGCCCATCTCCTAATACGAGGCTTTAATGCAATAATCGATAACGATTAGCGCGCTGTACTACCGTGCCTCCTTCTCTTCCTACCGCTCCCCTCGCCCCTCGACGAGAAACCGCTCCTACCGCGACCGAGAACTCGAGATCCCGGCAAACTATTCGTTATGCTTAATGAACACGAATTTACTGCGCTACCGCCCCCACCCCTTCCCTCCTGCCCCGGAGCCCAACGAAATATTCGTTTGGCGAGAAAGAGAGGCAGCTAGGAGGACAGTGGGGAGGGAGCGAGAGGGAGGGAGAGAGAGAGAGAGAGAGAGAGAGAGAGAGAGAGAGAGAGAGAGCGCGAAGCCAAGCAAAGCCCAGCCCTTCATACTCCTATATATATATATATATATATATATATATACAAACACACACACATATATATAACAAAGTGCAGTGCAAAGGACGGTAGAGTCCTAACGAGTGGCTTAAGGCTTTAACCGCTCTTAACGACCGGCAATAAAATATTATACACCTAATTGCCGATAATGGGCGGACACGGCTGATTTATTATTAATTATCAAATTGTTAAAAGTCGTCGTCGGTGAATCGCGGCGCTCGGGGCTATTGTGAAATCGATCAAGAGTATTAGGTGTGATTTTTATTGACCTTTTCTTTCTATATATAGAAAGAAATATATATATAGAAAGAAATAAATAAAAATAAATAAAAAAAAAAAAGAAAAAAAATATATAAAAAAAAAAAAAAAAATATATATATAGAAAGAAAAAATAAGTATCCAAGTACGCAAATTATTTTCGAAAAGAGTTAGTTTGATGTCAATAATTCGTATGCATATGATTTCCAGTTATAAAGCTCCTAAATTGTTGTAATTTGTTGTAATTATATATATATATATATATATATATATATATATATATATATATATATGTATAAAGGTAAATAATATATACACGTATTTATATAATTATTGAAAACTGGTTTGAAAATTCTTTATAATTATTTCACACATTATTTCTCAGGATTACTTTTCAAATGATTGCAAAGATTAAAGGAGTTCAACGATAGTGTTTTCATATTTTAAGATTTCTGAGCTTGCATCGTTCTAAAATTCATAGAATAATTATCAGAAATTATACATACAGTCGTCGAAAAGCTTAAAATTATCTAAGTCTCTCGTTTCAACTGATTTATAATTGTGAAGCAAAAAATACAATAATCACTCTATCATTAGCTCCGTATAAATTGATATTCTGAAAATTCCGTTATATTCTATAACTATGTTATGGATTGAAAAACTAGAACGAACCAAAAATAAAATCACTGGATCGATTAAAAAAACAATGATGATGATGATTTGTTTAAACAATATCCAATTCGGATTTTTCAGTAATTCAGTACTGAATTGCTAATATATAAATATATAATGAAACTCTAACTAAATAAAAAAATTTCTTTACTTTAGTTTTATACTAGTATTGTTTTATTTAAATTTAAATTGTTTGACTTAATTGGAAGAACGTTATATATATATATATATACCCATATGTACATTAATTTTCTGATTAAATAATGATTTGCAATATTCGAGAATTATTATTCATATACGCGATTCTATTATTGTAAATTCATTAATTACCAAATTTCTTAAAATAAAACATATATAACATATTATTATATATCTTATTATATACATATCGTTCGTATTAATAATTCGAGGTTTATAGATAAATGCAGAGGAAATGGGCACCTCTATTCTATTTCAATCTACTTGGACCCGACGGGCATAATATAAATGATCCTCCGCGCTCGCTTTCCCTCCCCCCTCACTCTCCCACTCATGCCGATACGACGCCGGCCTCAAAATGTCTCCATTACGTCAGGCTTTTTGAGATATCCTTAATTACAACGTCACATTTTTTCTGTTTTAATCATTCCCGCTGTCGCCCTACACATAGACACACACACACACACACACACACACACACACACACACACACACACACACACACACACACACACATGTTCCATCGGCGGGGCGGAGGAGGGCGCGTTAGTCAGCCTCTTTAACTTCTATATTTTCAGATCGTATCTAAATGCAATTTTCTCCAACTTCACCGACGACAACCGCTCTCGCTCGCCCGCCCGCTCGCGTCCACCGAGCGGAGATAAAAAGCGCATAAATTGCGCTCTTGGTAACGGGCGAGGGAGGTGGGGGGGGGTTGGCGGGAAGAGATCATCGCACGCCTCGCGGCGCGAGCGGTAAGTGGGGGGGGGGGCGCAGACCGTGGGGGACGAGAGAGTAAGACAGGAGTTGAAAAAGTTGAAATCGAATTTCGAAAATCTCGCCGCTGCCCGGGCGGCGCGCGCTCGGATGCCCGGAGGGACGAGCGGTCGAGTGACTCGCAACCGGCGTGCAGGACGTCAAGGTCAGGATGTCGATGCGCGCAAGGGGGCAAAAATTCGCTCCGGTGCACCGGCATATACATTGCGCCGTAGCTCGGACCTATGTGTACGTCGAGATCAAGAAAATTCTACGGTAGTTTTACCCGTGATAGGTATCTAAGAATTCTGGATTTTAAAACGGGCCCCAGTCGCTTTTAAGGGGTCTATTATACGCGTCACACACATACACATACACACACATATATATATATACCGCTGTGTCGCCGCTACAGGTCAGAATGCATAAAAAAAAAACAAAGAAAACGAAAAACTAAAAGGGTCGTCGTAACTTTTCGAGAGGAGTAATAGAGCGCTGGCCTCTGTAAGTATAATGTCTTTTTACGACTCTCGGCTTTATTGAAGGCTGACTAATTTTTAGTTTAACCTGTACAAGTTATCCCTTGCGTTTTACGTTCGGCCGCGATCCCTCTAATATTTTGTTAAACGACAGGAGTTATAATTTCGGCTTAGAGGAAAGAATGAGAGAGGGCGAGAGAGGGGGAGAGAGAGAGAGAGAGAGAGAGAGAGAGAGAGAGAGAGAGAGAGAGAGAGAGAGATCAAACAATAGAAGAGCTACGTTTCTAAAAAATCTCGGTACACGCGAGAACGAAGGAATAGAGTGCAGCGAAACGTAATGAAACCATTATTGACTTCCAGTCGAATCGAATATAAATTTTCGTAGGAGTTTTGTTCGTACCTTCATTGCGAGCAGACGTGTTTACGAGTGCTGACGAGTGTTTACACTTTAATTCTGGCTATAATAGTATATTAAGTGTGTGTTGCAAAGTGCCTTAATATTTAAAAGTTTCCTACGGAGTTAGAGATTGGGTAGCAAGTGCTTCTTAGCCGGAAGCACTTGCATAACCCACTCACATCAATAAAAAACATGAATTCAACGTCTCAAAAACCACAAAACAATGTCTCATATTCTCAAATCGCCCAACAAGCACAGTTCCCCACACGTGAACAAGCCATAATATTAGATGCAGTTGAAGGATCCACAGTTCAAGATTATGCAGTTGCAATTAGTAAATTAATTGATCCTAATAATATAAGGTTTGTATCACGTATTTCACACGGCCGGGTATGCCTATATTTGAGCAGCAAAGAGCATGTTTATAAACTCACTGGTAATCCTACGAAGGTAAACATAGGATCTCATGAACTTGAAATACGGCCTCTTATATCCAAGGCAAAGAGAATAATTATATCTAATGTTTGTCCAGTCATTCCGCACTGTGTAATACTAGAAGAACTCGGAAAATTAAATATAGAACCTGTCTCGCAAATATCATTTATACGTGCTGGTATTAGTGATCCAGGACTTTCACACATATTAAGTTTTCGAAGACAGATGTATATCAAACCTGAAGACACTTCTAAAATTCCAGAGACAATGTCTATTACTTATGATAACACGGTCTATTGGATATATTTAACAACCGAGAAAATTACATGCTTCTTATGTAAACAAGAAGGACACCTTGCGAAATTCTGCAAAAATACAGATGTTAATACAAATTCCCCAGCTTCTAATAATCAAGAAAACTCAAGTAATACTAAATACTTAGAAAACCAAAATATACAGGAAATACAATTAGAAACACCTACACAGCCTGAATCATTTTTTAAGGCACCACCTCCAACACCTAAAAAAAGAGTACGTACAAGTACTACATCTACAGAGAAAGAACCTACTGATATAACGGGAAAAAAAAATCAAAACGAATCTGAAAAAAACTTACACCTAACAAAAAAACTTAAAAAAGGCCCAACGTTGGAAAAAGTAGCTGAACAAGTTCTACCAGCAAAAATTTTTATTGAAAATAATTCCGAGATTTTTCCCATCGATTATATAAAATTTACTGAATTTCTATATACAACGCATGGAAGTGACAATATTGTAGAAGTTGCTTCTACATATACAAAAGAAAAAACTGCACTAATAAACATGCTATGTCAAATTAATGATCATATCACTGACCGGAACTTAAAAAGTAGAATAAAAAGAATCAAGAAGCGTTTAGAAAATAATGACACAGAAGATACTGTAAGTGAAGATGCAAGTTCTCAAGACGGTGATACTGTATAAACTCTTTCAAAATGGCAAAAATTAACAAATCGATTACAATGGATTTAAAAATTCTTTATTGGAATCCACGGAGTATAATTCCTCGACTGAACGAAATATCGCATATTCTTCAAGATATTGACATTTTTGCTTGTGTTGAATCATGGCTTACAGCTGAGAGAAACGTGCAAGTACCAGGCTTCACAACTTATAGAAAGGACAGACATCACGGAAGAGGTGGAGGTTTGCTGATACTCATTCGAAAAAATATAGTTTTTAAAGATATTCCTGAAATTAAAAGCCCTCATGAGTCGTTAGAAATTTGTGGCATAAATATAAGAAATACTAATCCTTGTTTTAATTTAATTATTTGTTACAAAACGCCAGGCATTACGCTTGAACAAATTCATTGGAATACAATTATACAAAATAATTATAATAACAGTAATTGTATTTTAATGGGTGATTTTAACGCTCATAGTGTTATGTGGAATTGTAGATATACTGATGTCAATGGTAAAAGATTAGAATCAGCTCTAGAAGCAGGAAATTTATTCTTACATAATAATAATACAATCACATATTGCAATGAGCCCCGTAATATAAGATCAAATATTGACTTAATATTTTCTTCTTTCAATATTGCTGAAAAAATACAATGTACTGTTTGCGACGAGACCTGGGGTTCCGACCATTTTCCGATTTTTGTCAACGTTAACACGCAAAAAATCGCATATATTAAGAAAA
Source organism: Sycobia sp. Sy_11 (assembly GCA_018907035.1). Classification (NCBI taxonomy): domain Eukaryota; kingdom Metazoa; phylum Arthropoda; class Insecta; order Hymenoptera; family Epichrysomallidae; genus Sycobia; species Sycobia sp. Sy_11. Next base: position 3,116,985 of record JACCIC010000030.1, read on the forward strand.
CGTTTAAGCTTAAAACAAAGCGTACAGATTGGAATAAATTTGTCGAAAAACTTAATTCTTTTTATGAAAGCTTTCTACATAATGCTTACGAAATATTGACTCCAAGTGGCAAGTATGAATTTTTTGTTGAAAAAATTATTGAATCTCTCTCATATAGCAACCCCCAAAAATCAAACTCTCAATTCAGAAAAAAAAAAAAAATTAAAAATCCGGTACCATGGTGGGACTCAGAATGCGAAAAAATAAAAAGGCTCCGATCTGCATCTTATAAAAAATGGAAAATCACTCTTAACTTAGAAGATTTAATCGCGTATAAAAGAACGTGCAGTTATGCTAGAAAAATCTTCACAAAAAAGAAAAAAGACTGTTTCAAAGAGTTTGCTTGTACAATAGACTTTCGCACTGATCCAGAATATGTATGGACAAAATGTAAGATCTTTAAAAACAAGTGGATCAAAATGATTCCAAAACATACTTCAAGCAATGCTCTTGACAATAGCGAAATAGAAAATACCATCAACAAACTAAGTCCACCATGGGTTGAAACCAATCCTAATTGGTTACCTGTAAGTGAACAAAATACATTTTTTGATATCTATTTCAATTTCAATGAACTAAACTTAGCACTAGACACAAAAAATATTAACTCAGCCCCTGGTATGGATGGGATAGATTTTGAAATACTGAAAAGATTACCCATAAAATTCAAACTGCTTCTTTTAGACATATACAATCTCATGTATGCGCACTGCGAATTTCCGAATGCCTGGAAAAAATCATTCATACATTTTATAAAGAAACCCGACGGTGGGATACGTCCAATAGCGTTGACCTCTTGTCTCGCCAAACTATTCGAAACCCTCATTAAAAATAGATTGCAATGGTGGCTTGAAAATAAGAAAATTTTACCAAACTCTCAAAATGGATTTCGCAAAGGAAAATCATGTTCTGATAGTATAACTAATCTAGCTGTAACAGTAAGAGAAGCTTTTGCAGAAAAGAAAGATACTTTAGCGATTTTCTTAGATGTACAAGGAGCGTTCGATAATGTGAACATTGATATACTCCTCAGTAAGCTTGCAACTATTGGCTGTTCGACAAAAATACTTCATTTTATTCGATTTATTATGCACAAACGTTTTATCTATACAGATAATTCACAAGATTATTGTAAGGAAGTATATAAAGGAGTGCCTCAAGGTGGAGTATTGAGCCCCCTACTTTATATATTATATGTCTCATGTATTTCAAATGGATTACAAAAATGCGTTCAGCTATCGCAATTTGCGGATGACTTAGCTCTATACATTAAATGTAAGTCGGCAAACAGAGGTAAAAAAATCATAAATAAAGCTACTACAATCGTTAAAAATAATTTAAATAGTCTCGGCCTGGAAATCACTCCTTCCAAAACAAAATTCTTACATTTTAATAAAAAAGGTATCGTACCTGGATCTACCGAGATCAAGGTTGACGGGCACCCAATTAAATCATGTGAAACTGCACGCTTTTTAGGAATCATCTTTGATTACAAGTTAACATTTATTCCTCAAATCAATTTAGTTTATAACAAATGTTCTAAAGCGTTAAACATAATAAAATTTTTATGTGGTACATGGTGGGGAGCTGATCCAATAACACTAACTATATTGTACAAAAGTTACGTACGCTCAATTGTTGATTACTGCTGTTTTGTATATTATCCGACACGCCAAAATCTCCAAGAAAAAATAGAGCGTATTCAATATCAAGCGATTAGAATTTGTTTAGGTTATCGGAAAACCACGCCCACAAATATATTACTTGGAGAATCAAAATTAGTGCAAATCAAAGACAGAACGAAACAATTATGCGCAAAATTTTTAACAAAAGTTTTTTCTAATACGAGCTCGCTTAGCAGTAAAAATATTTTACGATACTACAATATTATTAAAAAACGCCACTTAAAACAAGAAAGTATTCTCTATCAGACCATAGCAAATACACGCGAACTTTTTGAAAGAATGTACAAAGAAGAAAATTACAATATTTATTGCCACGAGTACAGCACCGTAATCTCATCTATTCCAATAGATGAAAAACTGGGTGAATCACTCAAAACTTCTGCAAATCCAATTCAACTATTTAAAAATTTTCTCAACAATAGCGCGGCTATTGCGATATACACCGATGGTTCTAAAATAAAAAACTGTGAATATGTTGGTTGCGCATGCGTATGTCCGGATCTAAATATCCGATTATCTAAAAATATAGACCGAAATTCTTCTGTTTACACAGCAGAGTGTATTGCTCTAGAGCTGGCTCTTGACTTAGTATTAGAACAAAGAAATTATAGCTTCCTCATTTTTTCAGATTCGTTAAGTGCACTTCAATCTCTGCGTTCTAGTGGTTTTGACATGAAAACTAACCCTTACATCTTAAATATAAAAAAAAAATATAGAGAACTTCAACAATCGAGCTCGTCATCAAATCAAGTACAATTTATATGGATTCCATCGCACATTGGAATCTTAGGAAATGAAGAAGCTGACTGCTTGGCAAAAAATGCGTCGAATTACAATCAATTAGAAACTACGCGCTTCTTAATACCATATACTGATTTCTATGAAATTTATAAAATGCAAGCTAAAGAAAACACTGTTGAAAAAATAAAAACGCAAGGCTTAACGAAAGGCACACGGTTTTTTAATGAATACTTCCAGAATAGCAAAAACCCTTGGTTTTTTAAACAGAAAAAATTCTCTAGAGAATTTATTGTTACAATAAACAGAATAAGATCGAATCATTATAATCTAGCCGCATCTCTTGCTCGTTTAAACATTGTTAATAGTTCACAATGTATATGTAATTCAGGCGACGAAGATGTAAATCACGTATTATGGCAATGCAAGTTGTATGAAAAAGAAAGAACTAAACTTATGAAATATCTGCACAAACTTCAAATACACTTTCCAATTTCAGTGCAAGCCCTTGTTCGCGAACCAAATATTGCAGCCTGTCAACGAATTTTCGAATTTTTAAAGGCCATAGACTTAAAACTATAATAACAAACATATAAAATATAGATATAAAATAATATGTATGAATAAGATGTAAAATAATAACTTATTATATGTAAAATAATAACTTACTACAGATGTAAAATAATACTATAAAATATGTGAATAGATGTAATATATAACTTTTGTAGCTGAAATAGATCTTCTGTAAGATCTGCCAGCTTAATAAATGAAAAAAAAAAAAAAAATAAATTTTCGTAATTAAAATTTCAACGGTTTATTAAAGTTGTCTAACTGTCGATCATTCAAAATTGCTAAATCAATAAGCCGCATGAAAACCTAATAACGATAGAGTGATATGATATTCTTATATACATATATATATATATATATACATATATATATATATATATATATATATATATATATATATATATGCCGTTGTCTCGGCTCGCTTCGTTCTGTCATTTAAATTTATTTCATACTATTATGAGAACATTTTACCTTAATTTAGTGACATTTTAATTGTATTCATATTATAGATATTTTTGCGCTTGAAAAATATTTATACACGGATTTTTTTAAATATAATTATAACAGATATGAACTTGGCAAGCACGTAGAGGGCCGAACCTGAAGCTCCACATTAGAATCACTAACACTGTACCCACGATATTGAATCTCTAACGCTTATACGGACTTGATGCTTTTCTTTCAGTCATATAAGGAATATATGGTAGAATTTGAAATTTATTATTAAATATTAACTAAATTCAATTTCAATTCTGCATCAGATATACATTCTGCAGGAAAACAGAATATATGGATGAATTTCAGTGAAACACTTCTATATTAGTAAATGGGTCTATTAAATTGAAGAATTTTGTTTAAAGAGAATAAACAACATATATTTCTAAATTATTTGCTAAATTATCATTTAATGACTGATCGAAGCCAAGAATACATATTGCTGTTATTAAATTAATCATTCGGAGTATAAAAATTTCCAATCGAAACTATCGTTTCGATTGGAAATTTATAGTTTCAATATAAATAATAGATTCTCTCGCACCAGTGACCCACACTTTTAAGAAAAACGCTTCCTCTTGTTTGGTTTGTTTTTTTTTTCAATTTGAAACAATGATTACGATATATTTAAGAGTAATTAATATATTACTTATTTGACGGTAATAAGTATCCTGAATAAATATAATATTATTTTCGAATCGAAGAATATAGTTTTATTAGTCCATTGAATAAACTGCTGTTGATAATAATTACACTTCTTCGTTTTATCAATACGCGTAAAAAGTTGTTTTTCTTTGCAGTGAATATATAATAGCATAGCTATTGAATACAACTCCTTTTTTTATGATGGGAACTATATATATTGAATATTATAATCTTTCATTCTGCCGCACCGTCGTTTCATTTTATACATCTCGCGCGATATTTTTTATCGATGACTTCAAAGAGGAGCAACGCACGATGTGTATAGTATATATATATAGTATACCCTATCAATGTATCGACCGCGGTGTGTATTTTTAAGCGCGCAACCTCCTTTCCGAATATTCCGCGGATATATATTGATCACGACCGCGCAAAAGGTGAAATCCTCATATATATATATATATATATATATATATATATATATATATATATATATATATCTATAACTAGTGCGCTTCCTCATTTTTCATCGCGCGGGGGATTCAATTTTCCCGTATTCTTAAGCCATTGAAAAAAGGCGAGAGACGAACGCGCGCCCCCGAAAAGTGCAATAAATTTCCAAGTACAAAGACGGAAATTTCGTGTATGTATTATATATATATATATATATATATATATATAATGTATCGCTTCAAAGGCGCGGTCGCCGTAACAAGCGGCGAAGCCTCGGCGTAAGGCTGTGATGGGTTCGGCTTTAACTTTGTATTGTTATAGGAGCACCAAAGTTTAAATAGCATATCATACACTGTAACATTTAATACATATTTCCTAACGGAATTTTAATAGTTTATTGCGAATAAAAAAGGAATTAGAATTTTTAATTATATATCTATATACGTCCTATATATCTTGTGGTTTATTGTATATTGTATATTTATACCTCAAAATTTTATGGATACTTTAAATTTTGTTTTATTTTTTTTTATTTATCTCCGGGCTAAAAAATTTTTTATAATCCTTTAAAATAGAATTTTGCTTTTTTAGTATCGTATTAAGAATCAATATTTAATTTTGGTTTTGTCGGCTGAATACACTTGTAAAAATTTCTTTCTTAGCAAATATCGACAATCGAAAGGGAATATAAGATTGATAAAGGTCTTTTTTTCCTGCACAATATTTTTCTATAAGCCCCATCGAACATGGCCGTCTCCGTTAAAACGACAAGATGAATAATTAATAGATGGGAAAATTTCAGCGGAAGCTGCCTCGAGTGCGCAAGTAAATCCGAGCCCGTGTGTTCCAGATTAAAAAAGCACTCTCCCCTTTTTTTTGTCGATAGTCCGCGTCTCCCTCGCGACCGTGGAATTGTTGTAATTGCTTAAAGAGTAAGGATATAATTGTAAAATGATTTCCGGTTCTCGGGATTTCGTACGAGTCTCCTTATGAATTCGTGATTTCGAACGAATTTCCAATGCTCGCGCGATATTTCAGTTTTATTGGAAACGAGATTTAAGTAATTCCGAGTGATTTCAAAGATTATTCTTTAACTGTCTTTTTCCAGTACTTATGTTAAAACTGAAAAAATTATACGGTGCGACCTGTAATTAAATACTCACGAGATTGCCATAAGTAAATCGGTATATTGTTTGAAATTCGAAATTCTAGGCGAATCATTGAAACGATGAATATTTGAAAATTCACAAAAGTTATGGCCGTTCATTGATCTCTATAGAAAAGTCTAAAAAAAACATTAAAATCAGATATGAATCAATATGAATTATCAATCCTCATGGCTGACATTTTATATTTTTTATATGATTATCAATGGAAAAATACGTAAAATGAACAGATATTTTAAATCGCTCCAACCTCAAACCAGAAATGAATTAGCGTGGATTTTTAATTCAAGTAGTAACCAAATTTATCTTTTAACACTTTGTGTAAATGAATTATGTACCTTTTCTCGCTTTTCGCCAATGCAAACTGCTTGGCAAAGGTAAATAATCGATTTCCACATCAACGATCATATATATATATATATATATATATATATATATATATATATATATATAACGTAATTACAGAAATACAACATTTAAAGCGCTGTCAGGCAAGTATAATCGAATTTACAATTAACTAACGCTCCGCATATATATATATATATATATATATATATATATATATATATTTGTTTACGGAAACGGGGCACAAATTTGGTTGGTTTTACAAATATAGTCGTCAATGAAATTTTTATTTTCCATGATTTTATAGACAAAGACGCCTTTCTTTCGAGACTCGCTCAAAACAATAAGATACAAAAAAGAGGACGTCGGTTATATGAGTGACGGATTTGAGATTCCAATTGAGCTACAGCCCAGTCCGCGGTATTATAACCGATGTAAAATAAAAATAAGCGTTGGAAAAGTTTTTAGAGCCGATTACCCTTTTCATTCTTCATCCCCGTCGAGATATATACGGTACTTTCTCATAACAACCATACGTATTGCTTAATTATATCGAAGATACTCTAATTAATTATACGGCCGGAAGAATGTTCTCATTAATGAAAATACTGAATTTTGAGGCCGCAGTTGAAAAACAAAAAAACATTCCAAGCAAAAATACTCGAAGAAACCTATTTTCGTAAATATCCGTGTAGTTTCTACAGTTATATATACACGGTTCATTACTTATTTTTTGCTGGATACGTTATACTTTCTTCGAATCGGGCGCCAAAAGTTCGAATTTTCGGATTAAAAAAAATGGTTTTTATTACACAATATCGACCAATACTAATTGTGAAAACTTTGCTTGATCTGAACCAAATCCGCCATCCACCGACTTCGTGATTCTTTATACTTCTCGGAGAGTTCATTTAAGACGCAATATCTTAAGCTGATAATGAAAATACGACGAGTTCGTATAGATGGCCCCAAGAAAATCTAATGCGCTCAAAGTAGTCGAAGCGAAAATTAGAATTTTTCGTACGTTTATGCACAAGATTGGCAGAATTCGTAATTTTTGGCTGGGCTCGCGATTCCGTTTCAAAGCCTCGGAAGAGGCAGGCATAAGCTACTGGTAGAGCTCGAAGACTTTCTTATTTAGACCAATGGAAGTATATTGGACCTGCTACGTCGGATTCTGCAAATTTTTCAAAATCCATGTGGAAATTTAAATATCGACCCGGTTAGACGAGCGAGTCCATTAATTATACATTTGTTTAAAAACTGGAACTATCGGTAAAATGACCTTTTTTCACGCTTTGCGCGTGGTTATTTTGTTGCTGTGATAAAGCTTGAGCTTAAAAGTTAAAACTGGGCTACACTTCTTCTCACGCAAGGAATAGCGTGCTGCTACTGCGGTCATCCTCAGAACTGTCGATATCTGCGTTGAATTTCAATTAATGTTGGGACAAATAACGATTCGATATTTTCCGACTACACGAAGATATATGTATATGTACACACACTCGCACACGTATATTATGACTACTGCCGCATGAGGCTTGTGACTACGTACATCCAGGACATTAGCAACATCCATCCTCGCGAAATTAAACCCCAATCCTTTTTTTGTGTCCTCTAACTTACAAATCTCGACAGACATGCGCGTGTATATATACACACACATATATATATATATATATATATATATATATATATATATATATGCATGTGGCCATTATTCAGAAAAACCAGACGCTGATCCTTAATATCCTAATTCATACACGCCCAGACCATAGAGTAACCATCGATCATGCTCACTTCTCGCGCACAGCCGCATTAGCGCGGGGCTGATATATACATATATATATATATATATATATATATATATATATATCCTG